>WKFP01014621.1:49577-71441 GCA_011057875.1 Pterocles orientalis | reverse complement strand
ATCAGTGCCCCCCCCTTCCCATCTCCGCAGCCCCCCAGCCCCTCGCCCGGAGGAAGGGTGCGTGTCGCTGTCGTGGTCGCGTGGAGTGTCTCCCATCTACCGAAATCTATGATCAGCTCGGTGTGTGTCTCCTCCTACCGCGGCCGCAAATCTGGGAACAAACCACCTTCCAAAACATGCCTGAAGGAAGAGATGGGCAAAGGGGAAGAGTCGGACAAGATCACCATCAACGTCGGCGGTACCCGGCATGAGACCTACAAGAGCACCCTACGGACTTTACCGGGCACCCGCCTGGCTTGGCTGGCCGACCCCGATGCTCAGAGTAATTTTGACTTTGATGGAAAAAGCAATGAGTTCTTCTTCGATCGTCATCCTGGGATCTTCTCCTACGTTCTCAACTATTACCGGACCGGCAAACTGCACTGCCCCGCGGATATCTGCGGCCCCCTCTTCGAGGAGGAGCTGACCTACTGGGGTATTGATGAGACGGACGTGGAGCCTTGTTGTTGGATGACCTACCGTCAACATCGCGATGCCGAAGAGGCCCTGGACATCTTTGAGAGTCCCGAACCTGGTGGAGGGGCCGGTGGAGAGGAACCTGAAGAGGAAGGGGGTAGGGAGATGGCCCTTCAACGCCTTGGCATGGATGACAGGCCACCGGGGGCGGCGGGGGCTGCTGGAGGGGGTGGCTGCTGTCGGAATTGGCAGCCCAAGATGTGGGCGCTCTTTGAAGATCCCTACTCGTCTAAGGCGGCAAGGGTAAGCTCCCGAAACGTGCTGGTGGGAGGTGGGATGGGGCCATGCTGGGGTTGTGTCTTCATCTCTCCATCTCCATGGGTGAGATGGACCAACTGTGGTGGGTGCGATGGACCAACCATGGTGGGTGGGATGGGGCCATACTGGGGTTGCGTCTTCATCTCTCCATCTCCGTGGGTGCGATGGACCAACCCCGGTGGGTGCGATGGATCATCCAGGTGGGTGTGATGGACCATCCTGGTGGGTTACGTGGGCTGCCCTGTAGCCACCCCCTTCCCGCTATGGGTCACGTTGGCCATCTCCCATCCTACAGGAAGTTCTCTTCCATCATCTTTCCATCCCCTCTCAACGCATCGCAACTGGGGGAGCTGGGCTGAACCCAGGTGTGCTCCTGGGCATACAGAGATCAGGGTTTGTCTGGCAGTGTCCTTGGCAGGTCCTGGCAGAGTTTTGGGATGCTCTAGGTGGCTGAGGTTCCTCTTGCTGGGCTGTATACATGCCTGTGCTAAAATTTGCGTTTAACAACCCTAGTGTGGAGCGGGGGGACAAGGCTGGTGTGTGCTGGCACCCAAATTGCATCCTGAAGCAGATGGGATCCTCGTGATTGTCCCCAAGGAGCTCGTGCTCCTCTTCTCCAGCAGCAGCGGATACTGCCCTGAAGGACACCCCTCCTTGCACCCTGTGTGTGGCCTCGTCCCCCACCCCTGTCCCCAGCATCCCCTCCCCTGTCCCCAGCGTCGCTGCATTACCGCTGCCCACACGCAGCATACGGTCCCCATCAGCACGTGCCAGCGCAGGCTCCCAGCCGTGGCTAATGCCTGGGGACCCGGCACACCACGTACACACACAAGCTCATACATGCACTAAATACCCCCCCAACCCCCCATGCACACACAGACCATCCCTACCCCCTGTCACCAACGTGCCCGGGACGGATCCCCCAGAACCAGGAGCATTTTTGGGCTCCCAGCCCAGCTCAGGCACTATTCTGCACATGTGTCTCCTCTCCCAGCCACTCTTAGATCATCCCCACTAACCCCTGGACACCCACCGACCCCCCAGACACCCACCGACCCCTACGCCCTTCCATCCCCACCCGGTCCCATCCCCACCCACGTGTCCCCCATCATGCCCAGGTTATAAAATCTGCCACACACACATATAGATATTTAGGATCTAAATGAATTCTGGATGCATTTAGAGGTGTAAAAAAAAAAACCAAAACCCAACCAACAAACCAGCCCATCAATGGTAAGAAATCCTGCAGGCATCTCACACCCACCAGCAGCGTGCGGGGCAGGGGGTCAGGTTTGCAAGGCGGCGTTTTTGCAGCTAACGGAGGAGCAACACGCACACATGCAGAGGATGCTCGGGCAGCGAGAGCTTTACGCGGTTTAAAAGGGGTGGAAGGGGTACCCCATCCTTTGATCATCTCTGAGACACGCTCTGAGTGGTGCAAAGGTCCAAATAAAAAATTAGAGGGAAAAAAAGAAACACCCGAGCAGAATAATTCAGCTTGGATTTTTCCCGATATTATTTGGTTTTGCTTTTCTTGTGTGCTGAGCTGCTCTCAGAAATGCATTTGGTTTAGGAGGAGGAGTGTGTTGGAAGGAGCAGCGATGGCTGTGATGGGAGATCTGACCAGGGTTGGAGTGGGACCAGTCTGCACTGGGAGCTCCTCGCTTCATTCTCACTGCTCTGGGGCTCAGCTTAGCACTGCCACGGTCACCTTCCAGGCTCTTCTGGGTCATATTTTCCACTCTAAAATATCTTGGGAGAACTGCTTTGGCAGAAGGGGAAACTGAGGCACAGGGCAGCGCAACCAACCAAAGTGCGTGCAGCCTGCCCAGTGCACCCAGTTAACACGGGGAACTGTTACTGGAGTCCCCATCCAGCGCTAAGCTGCTCCGGGACCCACGCGCATCTCTGCAGGCGGTGCTGCCCTGGCGTTTCGGGGTGGCTGAAGCAGGATTTCCTTCATCCTGCCCCTTTTGGAGTCTCCCGGTTCCTTTTCAGAGCAAGAGGGGTGCTGCCAGCTGTGGGGGATGCTCCGGCGCTGCTGCTCCGGCACATTTTGCCAAACCTGGAGGAGAGCGGTCCCAGGTCTCCTCCATCGTGTGACAGCAGTGACTGAGACCCTTGGGGGCTGAATTTCTCCCCTCCCTGCTCTTCCTCGCCCACGGAGCAGCCCCTTGGGCCCCAATTCAGTTGGCTCCTGGCTATTTCCATCTTTCCTTCCTTCCAGCTTCTCTCCCATCACCTCCTGAGCTGGCAACTGCATGAGAGTGTGGTTAGAAATTCCACCCCCCCAAGTTTTTAGCCTCTTTTCCTTGTCGCATCGATGCCCACAAGATCTTGGCTCCTCTCTCTAGTCCAGTCTTGGTGAAAATTTCATCCCTAGAGTAGCTGCTGTTCCAACAGGAGCATAAAACACTTTTTTTTTTTTTTTCTCCCCTCCCAGAGTTGTGATTTTTACCTCTACATCCAAACTCTCGGATTTCCCTTTGCAGCCTGACCTGGGGGGTCCTGACCTCACTTCCATTGGGATTTCCAGGGGATCGACACCCCTGTAGGGTCATGGATTTTTTGGGAACACCCATGTTGAGTTTGTATTGAGATCATGGGCAGGTTCTGGAGGACTCGTTTGGTGGGGCTTTGGGTGCTGTACTGGTGCCTACTGGGTATATACAGAGATTTTATTTTATTTCTAAGACAGTTTTTGAAAAAGAAAAAACCAAAACAACAAACCACCTTGAGCTTGGAGCAGAGGCCAAAGCTGAGATAAGACTTCTCAGGTCAGATCTTCAGCTGGAGCATCACCATTGACTTTGGGGAGGGGACACCGGCTGTGAACCCGAGTCTCCTATTTTTAGAAGTTGCTTTTGCTCCTGGGGCTAAATGAGATCTCACCTCCGCGGCTCATGCAGCAGGGCTGCTCAGTGCCTGAGCGTTCACAGGGTCTCACTCTCTTCCTTGATAATATTTTTTTTTTCTCTTCCTACTTTGCTTTGAATCAAAGTTTTTTAATCTTCAAGTTTTCCTGAGATTTTCCGTATGGGGGAATCTGAAAATTGGATTATTTTGGCTGTGCCACTGCTGGATGGACACATTTGTCTGGTTAAACCAGCCTTGGTCTAAGATCCCACTTTTTTGGTGGGTTTGCTTCCCAAATTGTGGAATGCTGATGGGCGAGGGCTGCTGTCGGAGCTGCCACCAGCATGGCCACATCACGGCGCGTGGTCCAGAGTGGTCTGGTCCTGGGGGGGTGTGGAGCATCTCAGCCCATCCCCGAGCAGGAGTCTATCGGTGGGGTGGGAGAATCATCTTCTAGAGCTTTCCCCATCCAATAGAGCCTGCCTTAAACTTCACACCTAACTTTTGGAGGGCTGATGCTCTCTGTGCTGGACCCACCCAGCTTTGCCCTTGGGGACATCCCTCAAGGATGCTCTTGGCAGGCTCAGGGCTGCCGGCACGTTACCGCCGGTGTCCAGGGCTGGGTTTTTCTCCAGCGTGACTCAGGCTGTCTCTGCTGCTGATTCACTCCAGCCGAGGACCCGGGCTGTCGGCTCCAGCAGGCTCGCGGTGCGGCTGCCTGCTGTGATCGCAGTCGGTTGGGTGGGTTCAACAGCAGAAGGTCACATCCTGCCCAGTGCGAGGGGTGCTGGAGCAGGATCTGCTCCCAGGAAGCCAAAGCCATTGTACTTTTGTGCTGGAGGAAGGTAGAAGAGGAGCTTTTCTGTTCAGAGGCTTTTTCTTTTTTTTTTCGGGGGTTCTTGGAAACAGATGCTCTGGGTAATGGACTCATCATGAGCTCATCCCGTCGGGGAGGAGAGCTGAGCAGGATTGATGGGGGGGACAACAAAGCGTTTTCTGTCTGACACAGCCGGTGATTTCCACCGCGTGCTGCCGGCCCTCCTCACTCACATCTGAGGCCCAGCAGCAGCGTGGAGGGGACAAAGGTGTCACCGGTGGGGCAGAGGGGAGAAATGGGGGCATTGGGGTGTCACCATCTCCAAGCATCAGCAGGATGTGGAGCTCTGCCTGCTTCTCTCCTCCTCGTCCTGCCCTCCTGGGACCATTCATGGCCACATCATCCACCCCTGACCTTAGGAAGCAGGGAGGGGGCAAAGGGACATCTTTGGTACATCCAGACCCCAAACTTCACAGTTGTGAATGGTGTGAACATCTCATCTGGTGGGGTTTGGGATGAATGTGTGGGAAAGCTCTTTGACTTTGTCCTCCCAAAATTCCCTTTTGCGTGTGTTCCTGGTGGAGGCTTGCTCCAACCCCAGGCTGTTGCAGGTCTCCCTTCATCCCCATCACTGTCGCTTCTGGCACGTCTCCAGCCCAGCACACCTTCCCCTGTACATCTCATAGCACTTGAGAAAGGTCCTGGACTGATGGCCCCAGACACTGAGGTTTGCTGTCAACTCCCGGGGCAGGGCCAGGGAACCCTCCCTGTTCTCTATTGTTGGTCTTGGAGAAGTGGGTGATGGCAGCAGAGCTCCTGGGGTGTTTTGAGCCTGTTGCACTCGTTTTTGTTGAACAAGGACTTTTCCCATCCCTCCTGTTGCTATGGACCAGCAGGGGTTAGAAGAGATGTACCAAAGGCAGGTGACACCAGAAGTGTGCCTCACGCTGTCACGGTGGTTCATAAAATCACCCCCCTCCTCCACCAGTTGACCCAAATCAGCTAACGGCCTGGGTAATTTCTGCTTTCGCAGGTAGTTGCTTTTGCCTCGCTTTTCTTCATCCTGGTCTCCATCACAACCTTCTGCCTGGAGACGCACGAGGCCTTCAACATCGACGTCAATGTGACGGAGACCCTCGTGGTTGGCAACACCACAACGATCCTGCTGACACATAAAGTGGAGACAGAGCCCATCCTCACCTACATCGAAGGCGTCTGCGTCCTGTGGTTCACCCTCGAGTTCCTGGTTCGCATCATCTGCTGTCCAGATAAGCTTCTCTTTGTTAAAAACCTGCTCAACATCATTGACTTTGTGGCCATCTTGCCCTTCTACCTGGAGGTAGGTCTCAGTGGCCTGTCCTCCAAAGCTGCCCGGGACGTACTGGGCTTCCTACGGGTGGTGCGTTTCGTTCGGATCCTCCGGATCTTCAAGCTGACACGGCACTTTGTGGGTCTCCGGGTGCTGGGCCACACACTGCGGGCCAGCACCAATGAATTCCTGCTCCTCATCATCTTCCTCGCCTTGGGGGTCTTGATTTTCGCCACTATGATCTACTACGCCGAGCGGATCGGAGCCAAGACGTCCGACCCCCGCGGGAGTGACCAGACTCACTTTAAGAACATCCCCATTGGGTTCTGGTGGGCTGTGGTCACGATGACAACCCTGGGCTATGGCGACATGTACCCCAAAACCTGGTCGGGCATGGTGGTGGGGGCTCTCTGCGCGTTGGCTGGGGTGCTCACTATTGCCATGCCCGTGCCCGTCATTGTCAATAACTTTGGGATGTACTATTCGTTGGCCATGGCCAAGCAGAAGCTGCCAAAGAAGAAGAAAAAGCATATACCCCGTCCGGCCCCACTGGACTCCCCAACCTACGGCAAATCTGAGGAAAACTCCCCCCGTAACAGCACCCTGAGCGACACTTGCCCCTTGGCAGTAGAGGAGGGGGCGGCTGAGCGGAAACGATCAGGTGAGACCCCAAAAGTGGGACAGAGGGAGGGGAGGGGGAGACCTCTGGGAGCCCCCCATGCAGCGTTGGTGGTCCCCTGTGTCCCAGAATCCCTGGAGGCCTCCCTGCTGCAGGATGCGGCCCCCAGCTCTTGGGTTGGTGAAAACATGGCGCAGAAAGGGCTGGGGCCCTTGGGTGTCTGGGTGTTGGGTGCTGTGTTGGTGGACCAGGATGGTGCAGGTCAAGATCCCTCTCCAGGCAAGAGGGGAAAGGCCACATCCTACTCTCCCAAGGGCACAGATCAAGTCACCACGGTGTGATTCAAGGTGTCCCTACCTAGCCCACCTTGTCCTTATGCTGACAGAGGTAAGACCGTTTGCCCCATTCCCATCTTAGCCTTGGGGTAGATTTTCTTTTGCTTCTTCCCATCATAAATCAGGAAGCTTCACCACAATGGATAAATCCATGGATATTCCCTGGGGCTTGACCCCACCTCCCCATTCATCTCCTGGTAGATGGAGCATCCCCGCACGGCAAGGTCAATGCTCAGGCAGGAGCACAATCAGCCCATGGGCATTTATTATTTGGTCTCGTGCACTGAGCTGAAGTTTGGGGGTTGGCCAGTCTTTCCTTCAGGTCAGGAGAGGGCACGGCCCCGGCGTTCCTTGGGGGACGGCAAGAGCCCTGCCACAGTGTTGTTGCTGGCCATGAAGGCTGCTTTGAACTTTTTGTCTTGGTTTGCTGCCAGCGGCACCTCTGGAGCAGACGGCTTTGCAGAGTGGGAACAGGAGGGACCATGGTGTGTCCTGCACCGTGGTGGCATTCACTGAGGTCCGCCCTGAGCAACCACATATCTAACAGTGATGGTCCTTCACCTCTGGGGACACAGGGACCTCCATATGCCCCAGATAGATGTTTCCCCTTATAAATCTCCCTTTTCCACATGCCTGTGGATGCCACCTGCCCCAGGAGCCCTAGCACTGGGGAGCACTGGGAGCAGCTGCCCTGCTCTGGAGGAGCAGGTCAACCCCATCCCTCCGATGTTGATCCAGGAGCTCAGACGAGACCCTGACCGGGCATAGCATACTCTCAGCTAACGAACCCCAGAGTCAGCTGACATAAATTAGTGCTTCACCACTAACCTGAGCAGCTCCTATCTCAGCGCTGTGAATTCTGGAGACCTAATTCCCACCAACGAGGTAGGTGGATCCCAAAGACCAGGGGTGTTTCTTCTACCCTATGTACGCAGGGTATATAACCCACAGCTGGAGGAAGAGCTGCTGTTTGCTTCTTGGGATGAAGATCTCCATGGTCCTGCTCCCCTGGTCACTCTAAATGAGCATGGCCAGGCTGGGATCAGTCCCTGAATTTGTGGGTGTTGCTCTGGACCATCTGCAATCTGGTCGTCTTCTTGCATGGTCCAAGAAAACCCTTCTGGCCACCTCATCCCGTGGGTTTATTGACCTCTGATGGGTCTCTGCCGCCTTCTTGCAGACTCGAAGCAGAACGGCGAGGCCAACGTGGTGCTGTCAGACGAGGAGCAGCCGCTGTCGCCGATGGATGAGGAGAAGCGGCCCATGCGGCGCTCCAGCACGCGGGATAAGAACAAGAAATCCTCCACGTGCTTCCTGCTGGCCACAGGGGACTTCTCCTGCGCAGCGGATGGAGGCATCCAGAAAGGTATGGCTGATGCTGGAGGTGTGAGCTGGCCACTGGGCTGGGGAGGGCGAGATGTAGGAGATGGAGGTTTTTTGCATCAATCCAAGACCGGGGTTCATCTCCACCTGCTTGCCTGGCTGTTCTCTGCTCCCCAGATCCACTTGTCTTTCTGCATCTCCATCCGCTTCATCTCCACCCACCACGTCTCTCTGTGCTAGCTCCGTTCTTTTTGTTTTCTCCTCCCTCAAGTTCTCCTCCCCTGATGGCCACCGTTTGGGATCTGGGATCCTGCCCTCCTTGGGGACAGGTCTGTCCCTTTCCTCCCCAGTGCTCCAGCTTCTCCTGCCCCTCCAGCTCTTCTCCTTGGGCTTCCATCACCCACCCCAGGGTGATGTGAGGGTGACTTTTCTCCTGGGGATGTGGTGAGGTTGGGACTGAAGGTGGTCAGAAGGTTTTCAGTAGGGGAAAAAAATCCAGGGAAAAGGTTTTTTCCTTTCCTTTCCCCCTCGGATGTCTCTTGGTGGGTTCATGTGTGGGGAGCCGCGATGTGTCGAGTGCTGCCGTGCCAAAAGCGCTGGGCTGCCAGCAAGGCTGTCTCCTCCAGGCTTGGAAAGGGAGCTTGGCGACGTGTTGAGGTTTTCTATGGGAAACTGTGGGGGAGATGAGTCAGGAAAACACAAAACTCTTCTTCCCATGACAAAACAATAGTCCTCTCCAGCCTGGTCCCTTTGTGCCGTCCTCCAGCCTCCTCTGCTCCGTGTCGTGCGCCCATCTCCCAGCAACCCAGCCCCTGGGGGGGTTACACCCAGTGCCTACCCTGAGCCCCCAAATCTAGCTGCACCCTGGATTGCTGGGTTAATTCTTAGGACACGGCTCAGTTTTTTTGAGTTCTGCGGTTTTTCTTGTGTGCCCAAGGTGGTGGGGGGTGATGTAGGTGCAGAGCTGAGCTTCCTCTGCCTCCTTGGTACCGTCTAATCCCAGTTCCTCCCAGGGATCGGTGCATCCAAGCTGGGAGCAGGCAGGAGGAAAGAGGACGTGCTCTGTCTCCGAGCTGTGCACCAAGACCTGGTGGCTCGTCGTGTGGATGCCTTGGAGGCCCTCGAGGGTTTGTTGCTGTAGAACTGCTTGGGGTGGGCTTGGGACATAGGGAGATGTTTGGGAGTAATCATGGTTATTAAATTAGTTAGAAGCAAATTGGTTGCTTCCTCCTGGGAAATCAAGGATTCCCTTTGGTGTTCCTGCTCAACCTCGTCCCTTAGAAAGAGGAAAAACATTGAAAAGCTTTGCTCATCTTTGGGCAGAAGGCTTCTATACAAATATTTGCTTGAAAAGCCTCCGATTTTCCCTGGCAGTGCCTTTTTCTGGGAAGTTGGTCTCTTTTCTTAATGCCTGCTAGTGAGGAGAGATGAGGGGGCTCTAGTCCTGCCCCGGACTGGGGGGATGCTGAACTGGAAAGGATGAAGGAAAGCGATGAAAACCAGTGCTGATCTTCATCCTTACAAGATGCTCAAGTCAGGCATTTGAGTTTGGTCCCCCTGAAGCCAGGAGAGCTAGAGTAAATAGCTGAGGATGTGGGGCTGCTGTCGCTGGGCTCCCAAACCTTGGTTACAGGAGACCAGGAGGTTTCTCCATGTGTGGTGACAGCAACAGATGTTCAAAAGGACGCTTTGGTGATCTTTCTTGGTTTGTTCTGGTGTCCTTCCTGCAAATATCAGAGTAATTTATGCAATTAAAAATAGATGTGTACGTGGGTCTCTCACCCCCACCTTGCTGAATTGCTCTTGCACCCGGAGGAGGGTGGATCTGGTGTCCAGAGTGGCTTGAGCGATGCACTTTGAGACCTTTTGGGAAGAGAGAACCTCAACATCTGCATCCTGCTTGGGCTGCGGGGATGGAGCAGTGGGATGCTGTCCTGGGAGGTCAGGGCTGACGTTTTGGCTGGTGACATGCTCCAGCGTGGTCAGGGTTAGTGGTGACCAGAGATGATCGGAGAGGCAAAGCCACCTCCTGCCCTCCAGACGAAAGCCGTTGGGAGCCGTAAAGGCGCCTTTTCCTTCGCTCCTGATTTATCTCCTGCTGAGGCTGTTTGTTCTGGTACTGGGATGTTGGCAGATCTGCAAATTGAGATGAGCTTGGTTCTGAGCCCAACTCGCTGATGGCCATCTGTCAGATCCTGGGACAGGTACCGGTGTCTGTACAAGCTGTGGAAATCGGGAGACGGAGCTGCTTCAGGGATATGCTGCAGATCGCAGCATCCGTCATGGTCCGAGGCCGATTCCAGTGGCTGATCTCCTTGGGGCACCTCAAATGAAGATCTACCCCTGCCCACCCCCCTTAAACCTCGGTCCTGAAGAAGACGGAGCTGGATGGCCATGGATTGCCGCGTGCCATGTGGTTCTTGTCCCCTGCTGCTTGGGATGGCTCTGGACCCCTTCTCTCCCTCCAGCACTCAGGTCCTGATCAGAAGCTCCCAAAAATATGTCCTGCTGGGGCACAGACACGTCGGTATGGGTCTGTCCTGGCATGTGAGCCCCTGTCCTCTGCGTGGATGGAGGCATGCGGAGGCAGGATGAGTCCAGCGTCCCCCATGCCAGCGAGACTGGCTATTATGGTCTAGGAAAAGGCAGCGACTGAAACTGGAGAGGGATTTCAAGAGGAGCCACAGGCAGCGGGGTTAAATGGAGGGAAGGCACCTCCCTTTGATGGCACACTGGCACGGCAAAGCGGCAATTTTTTGGCTTGGTTGCCAGAACCCAGAGCATCCCGCAGCTGATTTTTATTCTGTTGCTTGATCTTAGTGCAGAGCCGTGATTGGTGTGGGATCAAGCGTGGGGATGCTCATGGGAGCATCCAGTGGTGATGCTTGGCTGGGGAGGGAGCAAGGACAAGCCCGTGTTTGCACGAGGACCCGCGTGTGAGTGCACGCAACACGCAGCCGGGCAGCAGGGTGCTGTATCAACAAGCACAGGCGTTCCTGGGCGATGCCGCCTGCTTGCGATACCCCGTCCCCATCTGCTGCTGGCTCAAAGCTGTGCTTGATTTTTTATTTTTTTTTTCCACGAGCTGTGAGCATTTGCATTGCCGAGTCCTGGGGAAAATCCCCCCGGTGTTACCCCCTGCCCCACTGCTCTGTTTATAAGATGCTTCCCTAGAGCTCGTTGGCACCAAACCCATTTCTAAAGCGATCCCAGTTAGCACCTCTGCGAGATGCTGGGATCCTGGCTCTGTTAACCAACGGTGGCAATTAGCAGAGCACAACCCTCCGGCGCTTTGACTCCGTGGTGGCACCTGGAAAACCACGATGGCCTCGAGGGCTGGAGTCCCCAGCTCTGTCCCAGGTGCTCCCACGAGTGGGGCTTTACGTGCGTCGGGAATTAATTGATGGAGAAAATAGAATGAATCATAGAATCATAGAATGATTAGGGTTGGAAGGGACCTTAAAGATCATCAAGTTCCAAATAGTGTTGGGCGCAGGGCAGGTTTGCCCTCGGAGTCCCGGTACAGAGAGGCCCTGGGGTAATTGAGCATCTTTATAAAGTGCTGCCCCAACCAGTGATGCTTGAGACTTCATCAAAACTGGCAGTGTGATTTTTGGCCCTGGTCTTACGTCCGTTTCCATCCTTTTCTAGTCAATAATTTGAGCAAGAGGGCAAAGAGCATCCCTATAAAGTGCTCAACAGCATCAGCCGGTCCTTGGATCACCGAGGCGGCTTCCAGCAAGCCCCAATTCCAGAACACATCTGCCAAACGGATGTTGTTTGGGTGCTGGATCCATCGGGAACGCCAAGCTTTCAGGGACCGGGGGTGCATGTCGGCACGGATTGCTTCCCACGTGCATGGCTCAGCGGGCAGGGAAATGCGGGAGCTCTTCAAAAAGCCTCGGTGCTCCCGGGAAAAGAGCAAGGTTTGCTGAAGAATGAGCTTGGTGCAGTGGTTGGGGTGTTTTTGGGGGGAGCAGGGGGGTTTTTGGGGGAGCAGGGGAGTCTTTGCATCAGCTGCTGTAGATGGGGAAACATCTGCAGCATCTACATCTCCCCGTGTAGATGGGGAAACATCTCAGGGCTGCGCTCGCTTCCCTCCCTCCCTCCCTCGCTCGCTGCGTGGATTCGTGCCAAAAAGTAAATAAGGAAATTGCTCTTCTCTTCGGGGCCTGATTCTGCGCTGGCTTCCACTGCGGGAACTGGAAAAGCTTTGCTGAACTCAGCAACAGGTTCAGGCAGGTGAACCTGGACCTTGCTCTGCTTCCAAGCTGGAGAAGCCACATCTCCTTGGGGGGCGAGTTATGGGAAGAGGTTGAAAACTCCTGAGCCTCCCAACCAGCTGCTGCGGTTGGAAAAAAAAAAAAAGGTATAAAAAAGGGGATTAAAAAATCAGATTTAAAGAGGTAGTGCTCTGGAGCCTTTTCCAGACGATGCTCTGGAGCCTTTTCCAGACGATGCTCACGCCTCAGCATCCCCCTCGGTGTGTGTGGGGGGTTTGTGGGGGTGATGCCGTGATGGCTCCGGTGCGAGCGTTAATCCCTGCTCCGAGCCCCGAACAGCCCGGCTGGGCCAGCACCCGCTGTCGGTGCCTTTGCAGAACCCGAAGACGTGCCATGAACTGCCCGGGAGGGGACGCAGGGATGGTTTTGGAGCTTGGCGCTGCCGAAGGGACCATCCATCACCTTGTTTTTCTGCTGTCAGGGAGCCGCCTCCCTCCGCTCCCCCGCTGCGTACGCACACCCGCTCGCTTGCTTCCCCCGAGCGCGCTGGGGCTTCGCTGGAAGGCAAGGGTGAGGCTGGATTTGCTCGCCCGGGCGCTCTCGGGGAAGATGCAGCGAGCACGGCGCAGGGCGGTGGGGCTCATCGCAGCCAGGAACATCCTTAATTTTCCATATTTTAGCAGCAGCGCTGCCCCTGCAGCAATCCAGAGAGCAGCTCTGGGGGCTCAGCTTTGAACAGAGCTGCTGTTTGGACCTAAAAATCTAATTTTCAGCACAAATACTTTTGTTTCTTTCCAGAAAGAAAAGGGGCTTTTGACCTGCCAGAGCATTTGTGCTGGCTGCTGCTTTTTCCATAAAAGCTGGAGCAATTTCTGGCTCTTCGGGGGAGTGTGAAGGGTCCCCGTGCTCAAAGCAAGAGGAAGATTTGCTCTTTAATGCAATTTCTTATGGAAAATAATGAACCACCTCTACCTGCTCCTCTCCAGGCAGAAAGGTGTCAGCAGCAGCTTGCTGCTCCAGCCAGCTGAAAAACCAGAGCCGGGGGAATAACTCCTTCCAAACCCCTTTTTTGTTTGAGTTCTGCTGCTTTTTCCCTGTTTGCTTCAGCCCCCCCAAATCCCCAGATTCATTCCTCATTCCGAACAATTAGAGAAACAAACACCCAGCACCCCCCAGGACCCATTTGCTCTCCCAGCATCGACGACTTCCAACTCTTGGATTTGGCCGGCGCTGCTCGACTGCCTGGGGAGCCGAGGGGGAAGGAGGGGAGGGCTGGAGGATCTGCAGAACCTCGGTTGCCCTCAAAAAACCAAAACCCTTCTTGAATTTTTTTACGGGGGTTGAATCGGGGTGTGGGGCTGCGCGATGCTCACCCTGGTGCTCTTTGCTTTCCGAACCTTGGGAAAGAGGTTGCTGGGCTCTAACCTGTCCCGTTTTTGTTATTGTTTTTTTTTAATTATTGCTCACGTGTCTTCATCAAGGCTATGGAAAATCCCGAAGCCTAAGCAACATAGACGGCGTGGTGGGATCCCCGGTGGCCTTGGCCCCCCTCGCCTCCCGCCGCAGCTCTCCCTGTCCCCTGCGGCGTCCCTGCTCTCCCGTCCCCTCCATCCTCTAAACCGCCGCCCGGATCCCGCGTTGTCCGTGTCGTCTTGCTCTGTCCCCCCCTTCCCCGTGACACCGTGTCCCCGTGGTGGTGCCTGTGCCCAGAGGGGACCGAGCTGGGACATCTCCATCGCTGAGAAGCTGGTTCTGCTCTTCTCCAGCCCAGCGCTGCCGCCGTCCTCCCGGTTTGCAGGATGGGCAACGTCTCCATTGAACTTGTCTCGTGTCCATGGGTTTGGGACAGTCCCTGAAGTGGGTTTGAGGGTTTGCTCAGTGGGTTTGATTGGGGTTTTTTTTTCCCCTTTAAACCTTATTCATCTTAAATAAATGGGTCCAAGCCGTGCGGTTCCAGTGTCAAGCCCTCCTCCCCGTGGGCCGTTCGCGCTTGGGCAAAGGGTGGTGGCGACAAGGGGGACATGTTGACTCATAAAATTATATATCATTGTGCTGGAAATGGCTGAGTTCCTCTAATTTAGGTCTTTTTTTTTTTTTTTTAAGAAAAAAATAAACCAGCCTCAAGTTTCTGGAGAATAAACCTCTATTCCCTGCCCAGCAGCGGTTCCCCTCTTGTTTTGTGCCTTTCTCTGCCTCAATCCCACTCTCTCTCCTTCTCTGCTTGTGTCTGTGGCTCCATCCACCTTCCGGGCTGGTCCTGGGGCTGAAGGTGGCTTTAGGCTTGAAAACTGTCCCCAAAGTCCCACAGAGGTGGGAGGCTGGGATAAAGGGTTGGGAAAATAGAAAGGATTGACAAAATAGATGTATGGAGGGTGAGAGGTGATGGGGAGGGGAACTGGGGTCCCTGGGAGGGGTTGGGAAAGCTGCTGCTGCTCCTTAATAGTGGGGACATGAGAAATTTCAGACAAAATGATGCCTAAATGGGTAGGGGGATGAATTCTCTTTTGAGATGGGGGCTGGGGCAGAGCATCCCATGGGGAAGGAGCTGGGTTTGAGCTGGGTCCTCACCCATCCTTGGGAAGAGGTTGGAGCACCAAGTTCCCTCTCACGCAGCTGGTTTATTCCTTACGTGTCATCGTTTTTTGGGGTGATTTGGAATGATCTTGGATTTTTTTTCTGAACTAGCAGAAAACCTTCAGTCCCCTGACTCCTGGTTCATTTCCAGCTTTGTCGCCCCGGCTCTGCCTCCCCGGAGATGTCGGGGTCCCGGGGGCTGGAAAGGGGCTGGTTGGGTGGGTGCACCCCTGGTCTCAACCCTCACCCCACGGCTCTCTCGGACTCTTTCCTTCCTCTGAGCGCATCCAGATCTGTAGGGCTGGAGGACGGGGAGTAAAGCTCAGCTTTGGGTGTGTTTAAAAAAAAAAGCCTCAAGAGGTTTTTTTTTTTTTTGGGTCAAGCTCTTCCTCTCCATCACGGCCAGACCAGTGCTCAGGGGATGACACAGGGTGAGGGGCCCCTTGGTGCAAGGCTGGTCCCTGCACCCTGAAGGAGCCGGGCTGGATTTTGGCAGATCCCGCAGCCGGGACCCTCCCGCTCCTTCCCAGGCTCCCTGTGCCTCAGTTTCCCTCTGTGTAGGGGAGGGTTAACACCGAGAGCCTTCTGCAGCAGGTCTCCTTGCTGCCACAGTGGAAGGGATGCTGTGCAAGGAGGAAGCATCAAATGCCTCCTTGGGCTGATTACTTTTTCCTCCCCACTGAGTTGAAGGAGCTGTCAGGAGGAGCCAGTCACCCCATCTCCAAAACAACCCCCCTCCTCATCCTCCATGGGGCCAACAAGAAGCTCTTGCCTTTTATTTTACTTTTTCTCTTTCCTCCCTGCCCCAGCCGCATGAGCGGAGCAGCCAGAGGCAAAGGGAAGCAGAAAAGAGGCGAAAAAACTCAGTGCCATGAGCTGGATCCTGGGGCTTGACGGCAGGAGCTGAGCTCTGTGCAGAGCTGGTGCTGGCGCTGGAATTTCTCTGGATTCGGGGAGAAATGAGGATGAGTCCCTGCCCGTGGCAGGGGGTTGGAACTGGATGATCTCTAAGGTCCCATCCAACCCAAACCGTTCTGGGATTCTGTGATCCTCCGAGGACAGGCTGAGAGAGTTGGGGGTGTGCAGCCTGGAGAAGAGAAGGCTCCGGGGAGACCTTCCAGCACCTTCCAGCGCTGAACGGGGGCTACAGGAGAGCTGGGGGGGTTCTGGATCAGGGGGTGCAGGGACAGGACGAGGGGGAATGGTTTGAAGCTGAAAGAGAGGAAATCTGGATGAGAAATGAGGAAGATTTTTTTGATGCTGAGGGGGGTGAGGCAGTGGCCCAGGGTGCCCAGAGAAGCTGTGGATGCCCCATCCCTGGAGGGGTTCAAGGCCAGGCTGGATGAGGCTTTGGGCAACCTGGGCTAGTGGGAGGTGTCCCTGCCCATGGCAGGGGGTGGCACTGGATGGTTTTTGGGGTCCCTTCCAACCCAAACCATTCTGGGATTGGGTTGCTAGAAGGATCTTGATAGAAGAATCCTATGATGCCTGGGATGCCCCGGAGCGGTTTCTGACCCCTGTGCCATGGCAGTGATTCACTCCTCGTCAGCAGCACCCACGTTTTAGCTGTATTCCTCGTAATTCTGTAATTAAAGCGTATTCCTGCAGCGGGATAACTCGGCAGGTTCATTGAATCATCGAATCATAGAATCACAGAACGGTTTGGGTTGGAAAGGACCTTAAAGATCATCGAGTTCCAACCCCCCTGCCATGGGCAGGGACATTAATCACCCGAAAAGCCCATGAACTGGGCGAAGGGGTGAGTACGGCGGTACTGTAACAGCGCTTCATCCCCTTTGCAGAGGGCTCCTGGAGGCAGGAGGAGCTGGAACATCCCCAGCCCGTGCGGAGGGAAGGTCACCTGCCGTGGTCTGCGTGGTCTCTGGCTCATCAATGATTTAACCAAGGTCATGCATTGACTTTGGGGCTGAGCCAGGCGTGAAAAACCAGCTCTGCTGCCCTGTCTCTTGCAGAAGCAGATCAAGAGTCTCAGACTTTGGGGTTCGAGTCTCTTGACAGCCGAGGATTAACCCTGGAGCAGATGCGGCCACTGATCCCCAGGGATCCCATCCTCCCCTTTCCCCCTTCCAGGCTCCCAATCTGCTCAGCCGAACACTGGAGCTGGTTGCCTGGCATGGAAAAAACTCTTGGGTTTTATTTTTTTTGGCGAGTCCTTGTTTTTTTTTCTTTTGGAGGGTCCAAACCTTGGACCCTCAAAAAAAAAAAAAAATTATTTCCCCATCAGAGCCATGAGGGTTGGGTATGAGAGCTGCCATGGAGCCGGTAGGATGCAATTTTTAGCAGTGGCGTTATGCAACTCGGGAGAAAAGGGATGAGAAAGGGATGACTAATGTGCAAAAAGCTCCTCTCAAACCTCCCGGCCCCAAATGGGAGACGGAGGGATTTCAGTGGGAGGCACCAAACTGGTGCAAAACCCAGCGCATCTTCTCCCTCTTCCTCCCCACCTTCTTCTGAACAAGTCAGAGGGAGAAAACAGGATGTTGGTATTTTTAGGTGGGGTCTGGGTTGGTTTTGGGGGTGAATGATCAGGGGTTAATCCCCTGGATAAGATTCGAAGTGGATGAGAAGAGCAGACCGTTAAATTTCTCTGGAGCTCGGGGTTTTATCTCAACCAGCGGCCAAAATTGGCTGCCTAGAGAATAGGATAAGAATAGAGCAAGAATATACGATACTTCCCCCGAATATCCTCCCGGCCGCTTATCTATGTTTAGGGATCTGGCGAGAAGCACACGTTCCAGTGCAGGCGGAGAGCAGCGGGAGAAAGCAAGGTTGTTGCTTGATTTATTCTTGACGAACTGAATAAATCAATAGGAGGGCCGGCTGCCTCTGCCCGAGTCCTAAAATGGCATTTTAAAAAAAAAAATTAAAAAAAAAATAATCAACTGGTGTTGCAGAGAGTGTCAGGGCAGCGAGCTCGCTGCCGGCATCCCAGCCTGGAAAAAGGAGTTTCCCACGGGATGGGATGAGTGTGTTGGGTCAGAGGTGCTGTTCCTGGCAGGATGCTGGGATCCTGCAGGAACATACAGATACAGCACCGGGTCTCCCGTGTATACGTGCCCCTCGGCTGCATATAGGGTGATGCTCAGCAGCGTGGTACCCAGGGGTGCCCATTGCCCCATTGTGGATGGGGATCAGGATCGGAGATGCTGTGTAGCATCGGGACGCCCTGACGCTGTCAGAGTCCTTGTGTCCGTCTGTCCATCCATCTGTCTGCTGGGACCAGCAGCACTTTGGGACAAGGACCAAACCCCTGGAACCACCTGCGCCCGGTGCACAAAGCAGCAGCTCGAGGAGCAAAACCAAACCAGCCGCATCCTTTGGATCCAGGGGGGTTTGGGGGGTCGTTCCCCCCTCTATCATCCAGCTTCTTCCTTCTCTAATCCCTCCTGGAAGTCTCAGCTCGCCGGCCGGTGCCGCACGGAGGCTGTGATGCCCTCCTGGGTTGCGTGCAAAGGATTAATTGTTATTGTTGCACCAACTGCTCTGTTTTCTCGGGAGCTGCCTGAAAGAGCTGAGAAAATAGAAAGGGCTGGCGGGCGGGAGGTGAGGATGTCAAGAGAGTAATTGCTCTGCCCAGAAGCAGCCTGGTTTCTGGCTTCCCCAGCACTGCCAGGAAAAATCCTCACTGCTTATTTGATGAGAATAATTTAAAAAAAAAATAGCATCCCCCTCCCTTGCCCATGCTGATGAGGAACAGGAGGGAGCAGAGGCAGATGCAAAATAATATGCAGTTGAGCTTATAAATAGGTGCCTCCCAGCTCCCAGTCTGTTAGTTCGTTCCCTCCACCCGGGCTGTCCATCCTTACACTTTTTTTTTTTTTTTTTTCCCCCCAGGAAAAGGTAAAAGGAGGCTTGGAGAAAGGATTTTGCAAATTGCTGGGGAGCAGGTCACAATTTTCCTCTCGTGTGGGACAAGCTGGGGGCAGGGAATATGTCCTGGTGACTGTGAATTAAAAAAAAAAATCTTTTTTTTTGGCTTTGGAGAGTGAGAGGGTTTTGCTCCATCACCATGAAATCCGCCCCCCCGCCCCATCTGTCCATGGTGATGGGCACTGGGGGAGATGCAGATGTGGGCGGGGGGGTTCCACATCTGGGGAGCGTGGGGGGGTGCTCTGCCCCGTGGGGGGCTGCCGGCTCGTCAAACCCCTCCCGTTGCATTGGGGACGAGAAAAGGGACCTGCAAGGTGGCCTGGGGTGGCCCGGGGGGGCTGCGGTCCCCAGTGGGTTTGGGTTTTGGTGGTTTCTCCTTCAGCACCTCCTGAGCCTCTTGTCTGCAAACAGAGCTTTCAGTGGGGGGGGAGAAAAAAACCCCCAAACCCCCCAAAAAACAGGGAAAAAAAAATGCAAGCAGTGCCAGACCACAGTGGGGTTAGTGTAGGACCTACCCAAACGTTCTGCTGGAGCAGCTGGAGGCTGGCAGCCCGTGGAGGCGGCGCTTGAGGGTGTTTGGGGAGATGCTTGTGGGGGGGAAATTGTGCGAACTCACCATCCCTGGAAATTTGGGGGGGGCCCTGGGAGCACCACAGCAAACCCTGGGGACCCGGCCAGGCTGTGCCTTGCCCAGGGAGGGGGTGGCTGGGTGTCACCCCGCTGTCATGGGGGGACATCTGCACCCCAAGAAAAAAAAAAAAAAAGGTCCGCCAGCCAGGCAGAATCAAGCCAGGAATGATAAATGGAGACAGGAGGGAGGTTTTCTCATGTGGCTTTGTCTGGGGGACAGTGATTAAATAGAAACAACGACAAAAAAAAAAAAAAAAAAAAGATCTCGGATGTTGTTATTTATTTTTAGTCGTGCTAATTTTTTCCGAGGCTGGGAAGCTGCTTTCCAAGGCAGGTCCCCGGAGGATGCGGGCAGCAGGTCTCGAGCTCGCCCACAAAATGGCTTTGAACGGGGAGGAGGAGATGGGAGTTAAAAGCCGAGTCGTGTCCCTGGGAAATCAATCGACCTGACGGGGAGTGTTTCTCGCAGGCCACGAGCCCTGCCGAGAGCTTTTAGCCGCTCGCAGGAGTGATGGAACCAGCAGCGGTGACGATTCTTTGGCAGCATCTTCGTGCGTGGCCAGCGCTGGTCCCCAAATTGATGCTGGGGGGTGATGATGCTGGGTCCCCTGAGCCGGTCCATCGGGGACCTCTCCTGCCAGCCCTGGGATTTAGGGACCTGAATCCCAAGGGGGTTTTTTGGGATGTGGGGCTTTGAAAAACCTCCGTGTCCAGGCATCGCCCGCCCAGGCTGTGCAGTGATGCTCGACGGAGGATGAGACCTTTATTTTGGGGGGCTGAGATGTTTTTGGAGCTGGGTTTGGTCTGCAGGGGGGGAAAAACTGGGTCAAGCCCCCCGTGAGGAGCTGGTGGTGGGTTTTGCAGCAAAATCCCTGGATGGAAAGGGCAGGTCTGGGGCTTATCGGGTGGATCAGGAGCTGTCTCCGCGGCTGACGGCCCCTCGCCTGGGTCCTGGCACATGGGTTGTGACTCAGAGCTCCAATCAATGGTAATTAATTCAATGATAACAAATGAGAGGGAGAGAGAAAGACAAGAAAAAACACTGCAGGATATTAATGCACCAGCCTTGGCTTGGGGAGTTTTGGAGAAGAGCAGCTTTCAGGCAGGAGAGGGCTGCAGCAGGGATGGCTCCTTTCCTCCGCTCTTCATTTCTACCCTCCAAATCGCCCTGGCTCCACGTCTGCTTTCTCTCAGAGAATTGTCTCCATCTCTACGTCCATTCTGAGGCTTTTTAAAACCATTTTTTTTTCTGATTTACTGATGGAATAGCAGCATTTTATCCCTCCAGGGAAGATCAGTTCACTTTGTAGTTGCTCTGTTTTCTGCACCCTGCAAAATTCAGCCTCCCTCTCCTGTCTCTCCGCAAACAGCCCATGAAAGCAGTGTCTAACGGCGTGTTTAATATTCTCTCTTTAATTGCAGACACCTGCCAAGACGTCCTCTCGTCCAGTTACCCCCAGGGTGAGGTGGTCACCTTCTCCTGAGCCCCGGCTGGATGCAGGCAGCGTCCCGGCGAGGGATGCTCTTCCTGAGGGATGCTCGCCCCAAGGGATGCTCTTCCTGAGGGATGCTTACCCTGAGGGATGCCTTCTCCGAGGTGGAGGGATTTGTGCCCCGAGGGATGCTGTCCCTGAGGCTAAGGGATGCTGTCCCCAAGGGATGTGTTCCCCAAGGCTCAGGGATGCTCTCCCTGAGGTCAAGGGATGCTCTTCCTAAGGCTGAGCCAAGCATTCCCCCAGGGATGCTCTCCCCAAAGCAGAGGGAGGCTCTCCCTGGGGCTGAGGGATGCATTCCCCAAGGGAGATGCTCTCCCCGAGGCTGGGGGATGCATGGCCCCCAGGGATGCTGTCCCCAAAGCCCAGGGATGCTCTCCCGAAAGCCCAGGGATGCTTTTCCAGAGGCTGGGGGATGCTCTTCCCAAAGCCCAGGGATGCTCCCCCAAGGCTGGGGGATGCATACCCCCAGGGATGCTCTCCCCAAGGCTGGGGGATGCATACCCCCAGGGATGCTCTCCCCGAGGCCAAGGGATGCTCTCCCCAAGGCTGGGGGATGCTCTCCCCAAGGCACTTTCCTTGCCCCCGCAGCAGCCCAACGCCCCGGCTGCCAGCTCCATGGTTGGGGAGGGGGTTGGCAGCCGGGTCCCCCCCCCCAGAGAGGTGCCGCAGGGCAGCGAGGCCAGGAGGGGAGGTTGGGGTGCCAGGGACAGTCCCGCTCCCCTGCCTGCAGCCAGCCCTGCCATGTCCACGCTGCCCAGCTCCCCGATACACCCCTGGGCTGCCCCCTCCCCTCGCCCACGCTTTCGGATGCACCTCGCCCCTCCGCCTCTGGAGACTCGCCAGCTGCTCCCTGAGACACCGAGACATCACCGCCCGCGGCTCCATCCGTGCTCTGACCCCCTCCATCGTCACAGCGGGGTTCAAAGGCTCCATTTGAGGTGCCAGCAGCGGGTGGCTGCACCATCACCCCCCCACCCATGGGTGCGCACCCGAGAGGATGGGGGGGCACAAGGGGGT
>WKFP01014621.1:11935-26232 GCA_011057875.1 Pterocles orientalis | reverse complement strand
ATCCCTGGAGGGGTTCAAGGCCAGGCTGGATGAGGCTTTGGGCAACCTGGGCTAGTGGGAGGTGTCCCTGCCCATGGCAGGGGGTGGCACTGGGTGGGCTTTAAGGTCCCTTCCCACCCGAACCATTCCCTTCGATGGGGACCAGATTCCTCTGACCCGGAGGCTGCAGCAGCTCCAAACCCTTTCCAAAGCTGCTCCTTCCCTCCCTCACCACCTCTTGACCTCCAGCTCCCGAGTTAGAGATGGGAACGCTGGTGAATAGAAAATAAACCAGTGTAACTAACATTTTCTGCGATGCTTTGAACGGGAAATATTGCAAATGGTTCGAACACCCCGAGCGAGGCAGTGGCGGGGTGAGGTGTGACCGTGGCAGGCGGCCAGGCCCCGCTCCTGGGGCTCCTCCTTCTGCTCCAACACCCGGGAGGGCACAGCCAGGCCCCGGAGGCCTGCGGGCCCCCCCCAGCCGCACCGGGAGGTGTTTCGGGGCACTTCCCGGTGCGGACAGACACGGGGCGGCTGTCCAGGCCAACAGGCGGCGGGCAGACTGTAAGCCAAGCTGTGGCTGCCCTCCTGAACGCTCTCCTGTCCCCCTCCGCCCTTCCTTCCGGGGAAAGTGAGCCACAGCCCACCCCGGAGGCGTTCATCCCCAGACCGATGGGGCGGCCCCTCGGGGTCAGGACACAGCCGGAGGCTACGCCGCTGCCCCGCCCACCGCGCCGCGCCACAGCCCGGCGCGATCTGAGCCCTCAGCCCCGGCCGCACGGCGAACTCTGCCGGGGAACCACCCTCTTCACCGCTGCGACCAATGAGAGTCAGAGCGAGCATGACTGATCTCCGCTTTAGCCTATCCGCAGCTCTCTGGCTGCACCCAATCAAGTGCCTGGGGAGATTTTTCTCGTCCAATGATAAACGAGGAGGAGAGCTTGGGCAGCAACCCGGGCTTCTTCGAGAGCGGCGTAGGCTTGAGCCAATCAGAGCAGGGCAGGAAGGGTTACCAGTGGCCAATGAGGAAAGGGGCGGGGAAAGAGCAGCTCGCGAGAGTTTGGGAGGGACGATGGGAACCCGCGTCTGAACGAGCGGGCCAATGGGGAAAGGGAGGCGTGGACGCAGCGGGACCATTAGAACTGGCAGGTAATAGAGCCAATCAGAAGGCGGAGGTAAGTTCGGCCCAATGGCCAATGAGCAGGGGAAGTCTTCTCACGGTTGAACTGCTACGATTGACAGGAGGAACCCCCAGTCAGAAGACCGCGCCCTTTCTAACCGCCCAATGAGCGAGCGGAGCGGGGAGGAGTGGGAGGGCGGCTCTTCCCGCCCCCTCCTCGCGGCGCGCGAGGCCGGCCACCAGAAGGACAGCCCGATGAACCAATCGAAAAGGATAAAGAGGGGGGGAAATGGGCGGGCCTTCCGCCCGGCGGGGCCGAGGGGGTGGGGGTGACGCGTTCAGCGGCCAACGAGGGTGGCGGGCCGGCGCCGACCGTCCAATGGGCGCCGAGGGGGCGGGGCTCGTTGCCGCCGCGGCTTCCAAGATGGCGGCGGGTGCGTGAGCGCGGTGGTTAGTCAGTCGGTGAGGCCGCCGGCGGGAGCAGGGCCGGGGGCGGGACGGGGCCTCGCCGCCCGCCGCCATGAAGGGCAAGGAGCGCTCGCCGGCCAAAGCCAAGCGTTCGCGGGGCGGCGAGGACTCGGCCTCTTCCTCCTCGTCGGCGCGGGGCGAGCGGAGCAGTAAGAAACCGAGCGGCTCCGGCGGCTCGAACGGCAGCGGCGGGAAAGCGGCGGCGGCGGCGGCCTCCAACGAGAGCAACAGCGGCAGCAGCCGGCGCGGCCCGCACCCGGACAAGGCCGCCCGCGCCAGCAGCCGCGAGTACGAGGCCGGGGCGGCGGCAGCGGCGGCGCCGGGCGGCGGGAGCAGCCGGCACGGCTACGGCGGCAGCGGGAAAACCGCGGAAGCGTCGCGGAGCAGCAGCAGCCGAGGCGGTGGGGGTGAGTCCCGGGCACCGGCGGCGGCCCCGTCCTCCTCCTCATCCGAGTCGAGCGGCGGCGGGGAGTACAAGACGCTGAAGATCAGCGAGCTGGGCTCGGCGCTGAGCGACGAGGCGGTGGAGGACGGGTTGTTCCACGAGTTCAAGCGTTTCGGCGACGTGAGCGTCAAAATCAGCCGCCTCCCGCCCGGTACCGGAGCTACCGACGAGCGCGTGGCCTTCGTCAACTTCCGCCGGCCCGAGGACGCCCGCGCCGCCAAGCACGCCCGTGGCCGCCTCGTGCTCTACGACCGCCCGTTGAAGATCGAGGCCGTCTACGTCGGAGGCAGCGGAGGGAGCAGCCGGCGACGCAGCAGCCGTTCCCCGGCATTGCTGGATAAGGAGTCTCCCTACGGAGCGACAGCCGTAGGGGTGGCGGCCGCGGCGGCGGCGGCTGTGCGGCACCCCCCAGCTGGGGCAACGCAACGGGCTTTGTCACCCGCTGGTAGCGGCGGGGCCCTGGGTTATCGAGATTACCGGCTGCAGCAGCTCGCCCTGGGCCGTTTGCCGCCTCCGCCCCCTCTGCCCAGGGAGCTGGAGAGGGAGAGGGACTACGGGGGTTTCTATGAAGCGCGAGTGCGGCCGGCCTATGGGTTGGAGCGGGTGGCCGGTGTGGCAGCTGCTGGGGGTTTTCGTGGAGGAGGAGGGGGTGCTGGAGCTGCTGGTGAGGAGGAGATCAGCCCTGAGGATGACCAGAGAGCCAACCGCACATTGTTCCTGGGCAACCTGGACATCACCGTGAGCGAGTCAGATTTACGCCGAGCTTTTGATCGTTTCGGGGTTATCACCGAGGTGGACATCAAAAGGCCAGGGCGTGGGCAGACCAGCACGTATGGTTTTCTTAAATTTGAAAATCTGGACATGGCACACCGGGCCAAATTGGCCATGTCAGGAAAGGTGCTTCTGCGCAACCCCATCAAGATTGGGTATGGTAAAGCCACTCCGACCACCAGGCTCTGGGTGGGTGGCCTTGGGCCCTGGGTGCCCCTCGCCGCCCTGGCCAGGGAGTTTGATCGGTTTGGCACCATCCGCACTATTGATTACCGCAAAGGTGATTCCTGGGCCTATATCCAGTATGAGAGCTTGGACGCGGCGCAGGCAGCGTGCACCCACATGCGTGGTTTTCCCTTGGGTGGGCCAGATCGCCGCCTCCGCGTCGACTTTGCCGACACTGAGCATCGGTACCAGCAGCCCTACCTGCAGCCCCTGCCGTTGCCACCCCCAGCTCATTACGAGCTCGTGGCGGAGGCGGCTGCTTTTGGGGCTCACCGGGGAGCCCCACCTGATCCTCTTCGGGGGGCCCGGGACAGGACGCCACCGTTACTTTATAGAGACCGTGACAGAGACCTTTATCCTGAGACAGAGTGGGTGCCACCCCCACCCCCTGTACGGGATAGGAGTAATCGGGCAGCTGCCTACGACCCCCTGGAAAGTCTAGAGCGCCGGCGGGATGGCTGGTCCTTGGAGCGGGACCGAGGGGAGAGGGAGTTGGGCAGCAGTAGTAGGGATCAGCCTAGGAAACGGAGACTGGCGGAGGATGGAGGCCGGCATTTGGACCGCTCTCCAGACAGCGAACGCTCTTCTTCCTCCCGTAAGCGTCACTGTTTAACCACAACCTCTCCACCGGACCGCAGCCCCGAGCTCCTTGGAGGGAGGGAGCGTTACAGTAGTGACCCCGAGCGCTCATCCTCCCGTTTGCTCCTGTTGGAGCGACCCTCCCCTGTCCGGGAATCGCGCAGGGGCAGTTTAGAGCGGGGTCAGAACGAAAAGCGCGACCGTAAGAATTCCGCCGAACGGGAGCGGAAGCATCGCGCTTCTGCGGCAGCCGCCGCGCAGGAGTGTAAAAGTCCAGCCAAAAAGGATGAGCGTGCTACAGAAGGAGGTGGTGGAGGCTCCCGCCTCAAACCTCCTCCTCAGAAACAGCAGCAGGATGGAGCGTCGCAGGCGGGGGGAGCCCCCAAGCTGTGCCTGGCTTGGCAGGGGATGCTTCTGCTGAAGAACAGCAACTTCCCGTCCAATATGCATCTGCTTCAGGGGGACCTCGGTGTTGCCAGCAGTCTCCTGGTGGAAGGAGCGACTGGTGGGAAAGTAGCTCAGCTCAAAATCACCCAACGTCTTCGTCTGGACCAGCCTAAGCTGGACGAGGTCAATCGTCGCATCAAAGTGGCGGGTCCCAACGGATACGCCATCCTTTTGGCTGTGCCTGGCGCATCAGACAACCGCTCCGCAGCCGGGGCTAGCGAGGCCGCCACCACCTCCACCCAGAGGCCGCTCAGGAATCTGGTCTCCTATCTAAAGCAAAAGCAGGCTGCTGGGGTGATCAGCCTCCCTGTGGGGGGTAACAAAGACAAGGAGAACAGCGGGGTCCTGCACGCCTTTCCGCCCTGCGATTTCTCCCAGCAGTTCCTGGACTCCACGGCCAAGGCGCTGGCCAAATCAGAGGACGACTATCTGGTCATGATCATTGTCCGGGGGGCGTCCTAAGGCCCTGGTGTTCTCTGTCCCCACCCCTGCCTCCTCCTCCTCCTCCACGCAGCCCCTCCAGCGTGTGCCAGGTGCTATGGGATACAGCCTTAGCCAGCCCTGTCGTTATTTTAAATTAGATCTTTGTTTGTAGGTGACTTTCCCTGCCCGTTTTTCTGTTACTACGTTTTTCTATAAAGTTAGAAGCCAGGAAGGTTGGTTAGCCGTTAGCGTGAAATAGGATATTTTGAGAATCCCCTATCAGTTGGGGGTAGCAGGGAGGCTAGGCCTGCTTTGATTTCCAAAAAAAAAAAAAAAAAAAAAAAAAAGGAAAAAAAAAAGAAAAGAGAAAAAAACAAAATCTAGGGGAGGGGGGGAAAGAACAAACTCCCGTCTTCTTAATTTTGATTCGTGTCCTTTTTTCATTTCATGTATTTTAAAACAAGTTCAATAACTCATCCTCGATAGAGTTCCAAACCTAAAAGACCAGATTTAAAGCACTCGGTAGTTTCAATGGAAAACCACATCCCTACTAGCGGACTGGTGTCAGCTCATTTTTATTTTTTTTTAATTTTTATTTTTTTTCCAAATCCTTGAAATTCTGTGACGGCCTCAGGCCAGCGGCCCTTTGGCTCGCGCGATCCCTTTCCTCAGGAGCCTGAACGGTTTCCCTTTGAGTTTGCATGGCTCAAGGTTGATGATGTCTCTTCAGGTGAGCAGCACCTGCTCTCGGGTACACTGCAGAACATTGAATTCCTTTCTCGGGCGATTGAATATTTTCATCCAGCCCCTCCAAACGCATGCACTGACAGGATGCTTTTGAACCGGGTGGATCTCTCTGAGTTCTGTTCTATCCCATGTGTGCACTTTGGGTTTGTAGCAGTGACAACGGTCGGGAAATAGCCGAGGACTTTGTTACAAACCGTGAATGTCTTGTGCTTACTCTGGTATGCAAGAAACAAGGAGGTGCTTTAAGAATAGTTTCTTGTGTTTTTTTTGTTTTTACTGCCTTTTTTTTTTTTTCAAAAGAGTTGCAGGTACAGTGGGGTCTGGTTCCACAGTGCAAACTCTGAGCAAGTGTGCTTCTCTCCAGAGAATGGTTTTAATTCTGTGATAATTTAATTACATAAAAAGTTCTCATTAACTTTTTACCTCTTTGTTAATAGCAAGAAACTGCTGTCTGCTAGGGACTTTTCAGGTACCGTACCGTGGGCATTACATGAGGTTTATCATTTTATAGGCACCTGGAGTAAAGTGGTTTTAGCATCTTGGAGAAGTATTAAAAGTACTCGGAGATGCTGAGGTTTGAGCTCTGTTCCTGGGATTCTAGGAGGAAACAGTTTGCTATTTTTTTTCAAAGAACTTAGTTCATTTTCTCTTATGCTTTTTTTTTTTTTTGGGCACTTTTCTCCAGCTGTCTCGGCCACCTTGCTAAAACAGGCAATTAGGAGGGAAGAAGGGATCTAAATCCTTGTTGTTTAGTTTAACAACCAAAAGGATGTTTCAGCCGGCTTCTAAAGTGAAATGTAAATCTGACTGGATCTATTTCCAGGCTCCAAAATTGTAATCTTGCACTTAAACCCAGAATGTAGTCTTGCACTTAGCCCCGTTTTCAGAGACTTGGGCAATGTCACAGCGATGCTGCCTCGCTCGGTCCATCCTCCGACGCATTCCACGGGCGATTGATACAAGGACAAGTTGATTTTTCTGTTTCAACTTGTACAACACAAAAAATTGAGTTCCAGACATGGAACGATACGTGAAGGAGGAAATGTCTTGAATGTATTTTATCAGCAAAGCAGTTCTGAAGTGGGACTGTGCTTGCTTGAGACCCACTGTCACAAAAATATTAATTTCTCTAACGCTTCTTCACCGAACCACTCGCCAGAGTGCTTTGGTGCTTTGATTTCCTTTATCCGACCGGAATGAGCGGATGGAGGATCCCAAGCATCGCGGTGAACTGAGAACTTGAATGTGGCAGCATAGCTTGAAAACAAGAGTTTGGTTTTATAGCTTAAACGGCAACACACAAGCCTCATTTAATGCTCTTAAAATGTTTGAGGGGAAAATCCAGGATTTCTAGGTTGTTGTCCTCCAGCGTGAATGTAATAGATGGCAGAATGCAGCTGTTCATCTTCCTATTAACAATGAGAATCTTCCGAAATGACACCCATAACGCAAATAACGATGTTTTAGAAGATACAGCGTATTTACCGCAAATTGCAAAGAATGTTTTAACTCTAGCGGGTGTCTGTTGCGTGTCAGCAGGTAACCGGCGCCGCTGCCGGCTCGCTGCGTGCGTTTCCAGCGAGTTTGCTCCTTGCATCCGACACGAGTCGCTTGTGAGCGCGGAGTTTTAAAGGAAAGAAACTTGAACTGCTGGGAATTCCAATCTGCCCAAAACAACAAGAAAATGAAAAGCACTGACGCTGTTTGTGTCCAACGCTCGCTGAGAGCAGCGCTCGTTACGCTGACACGCAGTAGGCACCTGGTTTTAAAACCCGTAAAACTTGGGGTCAACGTAAGTTGTCAAAGCAAACTCAGTGTGGGAACCCTTTTGGAAAGAGCATCCTAGGTGCACTTCCATTTTTTTTTTAAATTTTTTTTTTTAACTTGTAAAATAGCGGTGGTTCTACCTGCCCCCAGGCTTTTATGAGTCAAAATTGTGGAGGGTAATAAGGAACGGGCGAGGCTGCGTTTGACTCCAGGTTTTCTGGTTCCTCATTCAATGGAGTACCTGCTTCTTTAAATCTGGTTTATTTGTGGTTGCTGCTCTGTTTTGTAAAGCAGGGATTTTAACACCCTTTGAGGGTTCTTCATGTCAAAACAATAGTTGACTGGCAACATTTTTTTTTTTTCAATTTTTTTTTTTTTTGCCGGCACTTAAATTCCCGTGCTGCCACGGAGGCTGGTGCAGCTCGGTGAGCTGTGCGTTTCTCTCCGGCTCCGAAACGTGCATCGTTGGAGTAACTGTCCGCTCAGAGTCGTCTTGGCCAGGGCTGAACGCGAGTAGAAGTCCGTATCGTGATACCACTTCTGTATAGAGCCAAACGGATGTAGCAGACTCCGGCTCTCTCGTTGTGTTTGGCGTTAACGGCGCTGGAGCGAGAGCTCAGTATTTCTTCTAAGGTTGTGTGCAGCTGATGTTCCGATATTTCAGAAGTTTGTTGGGTTAGCGTGGAAAAAGGATGGCCTTTTCCTGAATCATTTCATAGTTGCGCTTTTGGGGGAAAGAACCTCAAATGACTCATACTTTTGTTTTAAGATTTTAGTTCTGTTTTTTTTTTTTTTTTTTTTTTTTTTTTTTTTTTTTTTTTTGGAGACTTTACGCAATTTCCTTGGCTGCCGGCCAGTGGCTTTGTTTGCTCCCGTCTAGTGACCGGTCTGCTGTTCGCCGGGGCTGCGGCGCAACGCCGAGGTTACCCTCAACTCCAGAGGTTTTAGGGGTCACAAGGACCGAGACATCCTTGTAGAGAGAGGAGGCCGTTACGGGCCAGGCGGACAAATCTTCCTCTCTCTAGTTGATTTTTTTTTTTTCCCGAGGATGTTAAGGGATTTAAATGTTTTTGTGACAACTTGCTCAGCCCCCCGTGGAGGGCGGAGAAGAGAATTTTGGATTTCTTCCATCAGTTGGGGAGCCATCTGGTTGGTGGTAACCGAGGTGAAAGATCTTAAGTATTAATAGGGAGGAGGAGGAGTGAATCAAAATGGTGAAGACAGGTTCAGAAACTCTGAGGACTCAGGGAAAAACGGCTTGGAAAATCATAATTCCTGGCTTTAAAAAAAAAAAAAAAACAAAAACCAACAAACAGTGTTGAGGGCAGTACTCCTGGGGAGTCTGCTGAACGCCTGTTGAACAGAAACAAGAGTGGAAGAAATGATTGCCATGTGAGTGTCGAGCTTTTTGGGGTTCTTTCCCCTTTGTTTCTCCCCCCCCCGGACTATTTTCTGCAGATAACACCCCAGGACAGCTCTTCCAATGATTTCTAAACGGAATGGTGAGGTGGGTTTGGTATTAGGGTTAAAGCAGACCGTATGGTTCGGAGAATGGTTCGTTGAATATTCAGCTTCATGCAGTTCTGATGGTGTGAAAATGATGGATGAGAAATACGACTTGAATAGTAACAATTTTAAATTATATTGGTTGTGTCTTTGATTTGACCTTTTGCTTTTAATATTGGAGTTGGCTGCTGGTAGAGTTCCCCAGCAAAATGAGAACAAAAGAGAAAAAGTGTTAACACTACATTTCATGTTTTCATTGATAAGTTGCCTTCAGGAAAGAATTCTTTGAGGAAAGTCAACCCAATTGTCAAGAGTTGGGTTGGTTTTTCTCTTGGGTCGTTATTTGGATGTGTCCCATGTTACTGAAAGTCATCCTCAGTACTGTAAGCCTGGTTTAACCTTGGTCCAAAAAAGATCCCTGCACTACTTGTGAAGCATCTATACATCGAAGGTGACTTCACGGCAAGGTTTTGTGCCCGTGGGTGGTATTGGTGCTTTTTGAATATTCAGAAAGGTCTTGTAGCTCTTTATGTTCATCTGTATAACATAGGGAGGGGAAAAAAAAAGAAAAAAAAAGAAATCTGTTGTATACATTTGTATTGAAATAACATTTTCTTTCCTCCTGCAAGCAAAGCTGGTGGACTGCAGAAGACAAGCGCATGGGATACCGAGCTCTAATGGACCTTTGGGAAGAGAAGCTGTGGCTTACGTGGAATTTCCATGGGCCTCTTGATGGAAGAAAGCTTATCTGTTTAGTATTTGTGCATTTTACTAAAATGGCAGCTTTAAAAAAAAAAAAAAAAGTTGTGTATCTGCTATTGTGATGCCAATGCCCGTGTTTTAAGTGGAAAAAAAAAAAAATTGACCTCTTTGCTTTGTGCTGTGTACACAAGATTGCTGGAAAAAGTAAAGGAATACCCTTCTTATGGCTCCCACAGCTTGAAAGTAGCTGTCACTCAAACATGCGCTCACAGTTGAGCTGATTTTGTTTCATTCTAAATAAATTGTTTCTTTTGAGGAAAATGGGTTTTCTGCCTGGAAGTGAATTGACGACAACCGTTTGACCCCTTTGTTTGCAGCCGGAGGGGTTTACTTGCTGCTGCTGCTCAAATGTTTGATAGTTGCGGGTCTTGAGCAAGAAGCAGGGAGAAGCGACACTTTTGCGTTGACCAACCTCTCGTACCAAATCGGAAGAAATCTAGTTGATGATGGTCTTTGCCGTGGCACCCCTCCCTCCTTGGTTTGCGGTGAAAAAAGGGGGTCACTTGCTGCTTAACTCCTCACCCTGACGAGGAAGCGGTGCTGATGCTGGCGTGCAAGAAGCAGGGAAGCGCCTGCCCTGCGTCTCAGAACGGTGTACACGTCTGGGGCTTCGCTGGTTTGAAGAGCTGGAGTTCCTGAATTTTAAGTTTCCGATTTCTTTTGTTCACCCAACACGTTTGGCTTTTAGTTTTGATTCTTTTTTTTATTTTTTTATGGTTTTTAATTTTGAAGAAAAAAAAAGTTTGAAAATTGCTTTGCACGTAAAACCTTTCCACCAAATTGCCAAAAGAAAAAAAAAAAAAAGAGAGAAATGAGTCTTTAAAAGTATTTAAATGTTAATAAAGCCTTTCCTGCCATACGCGAGGCGCTCCTCCATCTCCAGGGGCTTGTCGGCGGTTACGGGTTTAGTGCTGAATGGATGAAGAGTTCCTGAGAGCTAGAATCGGTAATTTAAAAAACCTTTGCGTTGGTGTCTCAGTGCCTTAATTTTTTGACCGGTTTTTGAAGCAAACGGTTCCACACGCCTCGGATGTGCATGCACCCTGATCGCATGGTCCCAGGTACGACTGCATGTTTGCTTGCAGTCGCCTCACTGTGTAGTACAGATGGTGAGAGGAAAAAAAAAAAAAAAAAATTATACGGAGGCGACCCGAAAATGTTGTGTTGCTGTAGTTGCTGCGTTCTCCTGCGTTGGGGACTCCTGGAAGGCTGTTCCAGCGCAGGGGTCCGACTCCGTGTTTGCTGCGGGGAGACTTCGGGGCACAGTTGACAACGGCAAAAAAACATCAAGAGGAAGCTAACACTGCTGCATCGTTGGCTTCAGAAACCTCTCGTGGTTGTACTTGCCGGTTTTTTAGAATTAATGTGACATGCAGATGAAGACACCTTGAAATGCAAGCTTGCCCTCATTGCCTTTTGACATCCTTTAACCTCCCGTGGATACCGAACCCTGGCGCTGTCCTGCGGCCCCGCAGCATCCCTGCGAGGGCTGCGGGTGCCTTTCGCCAAAAGGATGCCGTGGTTGTGCTCTGCAAGGTGTCCGTTCCCGGGTGCAAAGAGCTCTGTAGATCCCCACACCAGGTAAGGAGGATTATGAGGTTGAACTGAATTGTAATGTAAAAAAAATATATTTTGTTGTTTGCCTTTTTTTTTTTTTTGCTTGATTTTCCAACCTTCTAAGTTGTACTGACGTGTTTGCTTTGGTCATCGTGTTGCTCCACTCGCTCGGGAGCAAAGGAATGAACTTTTCTGTGTTGGTTTTGGGGGTTCCTGGGAGCGAACGGGGGGTTTTCCGCCCACCCAGGGCAAGGTGGGGATGGAACAAAAGGTTTTTGGCTTGGCGAGCTGGAGCTGGTACTTTGACTTCATGGACTGCTTGAGTTAACACGGCTTTAACGCAGAACGCTGTTTGTAATTTGTATGTCGATGGGGAAAGCCAAGCCAAGGATGGGGCGAAGCTATGTGTGTGTTTATGGGGTGCTGGTGTCAGCGTTTCAGTGAAGCTGTTGGTTGGAAATGGGAGTGATCGGAGATATTGCCAGTAACGATGGGAGGCTCCTGAGATGCCTTTTCTTCCAGAAGTTGGTGGTTGTAGCTAACATTTCTATTTTTGTGACGTATTTCGTGTTCTGTTGAGATGTGCCCTCGGAAGCTGGTGTCGTTTGAAGTGTCTTGGGGCTGGCAGCGATACCGAGGGACGCGTTGGGACCTCTTGAGCTCGGCTGGGTGGTTGATGCCAACGGGAGTTGAGGGATCTGTGAGTGTCACCCAAATAAAGGAGGGAATTTGGTCAAGCTGCCTTGCCGCTCGGGTCTCCGGGCTTGTGGTTCGGGGCTTGGGCGCTCTCCCATTTTTTGGGTATGAGTTGAGTTGTGTTATGTCCGATGGGGCCGTTGGTGGCTGTTCCTTAATGGGTCTAACTCCGATTTCACTGTGTTTAACCGGGAAGTTCTTCCCTCTCTCCTTTACATTCCGTATTTATTCCAGAGGCTCGGCGGTATCGTGGGATGCGGTGTGGGATGGTTCTCCTGTGGTTGCTTTGTACGAGCGAGATGTTTTCCGTGTGCTGGGTCTGCCCCTCTGCCTTCAGAGCTGGGGAGAGGGATGTGTCAGCTGCCAGGTAGAGCCGGGCTTGTGTTAAACCCTCTTCGAAGGGTTAAGTGCTCTGTGTGCATCATATTAATTTGGCTAATGAGACTTCTGGGGAAAGTGGATTTATAAAGAGAACCATTTAATTAACTGCACTGCGGTAGAAAGCGATGCAAGTGGATTAGATGGGGAATCGCTTATTTGAATTCACTTTTTTTTTTTAATTGTGCTTTTACCAGCCAGAGCTGAATTAATAAGTAAGTTTAAAATATCAGATGGCCCAGATTCTGCTCATCCCTAATAACAAGCTTATGTTCGCCTCGTGCTGCTGGTTTATTATGCAATAGCAAATGCTCTTGGAGGATACGCTCTCACCGTGTGTCCTGGGTTTCGGAGCGAGTCGATGGGCGAGGCGCCTGCGGGAAGGCCAGGGAGAGAAGCGGGAAGGATCTTGGGCTGATGGCTTGGTGATTTCTATTGTGTCTCCTTCGCTCGTTGTCTAGGAGCTGTGTGCTGGAGTTTAATTATAGCTGGCTTGAGAACGAGGTGAAGTAAACTCTTAAGGCAGAGTAAGCTGCTGAAGGGCTCGGTCAGCCGCCCTGGGCGCGATGGGTGACTTGGGGCCGATTAACTGGTGTTCATCCTCTTTGTTCCCGCGCTGATGGAGTTGAGGAGCTTCTAGCAGGAGCGGAGCGTGCGTACATGGTGGCACGAAGCTCTATGGTTTTGGCAATCCTTTGGATCCCGCCTGCGGGTGGAGAACCAAGGCATGGATGCGGTCAACCACGATGGTGTTGCCGTGGGTTAACGAGTTGCCAGCTGCCAGCCCATGGTTTTGGGTTTGAGCTCGTGTGTGTTGTCCCAGGATGGGGATGGGTTGTGTGCATGTGGTCGGTTTCCATGGATGAGCCGTAGGTTAATTGTGGGTGACGGATATTTCACCTCCTTATCTCCCTGCCTTGACCTTCATACCCAGTGCTGGAACCGGATGGGAAGATGGTTCTGTAGGTTTTTAGCTATCTTCAGTATTTCCTGTCCCCAGATCCAGTGATAGGTCAGGCTGACTTTTAGCAACGTGTACGACTTAATCCCACGTCCTGCTCCAGACTGGCAGTTTTCCCTGGAATTTCTGCCATTTGTAGCCAGTGAGCACTTTAGATCCTTCGGGCTGTATCTCCTTTCATCCGCAAGTGCTGCGTTCCAAGCCTGTAAAATCAGATATTGTAGGTATGGCTCAGGACACACGCAGGGTACGGAAGGATTTCTAGTTAAGGGAACCCAACAAGGGTGGTTATTAAGCTCTTGTTGCCGTTGGAGGGGATTTGTCCCATGGGTCATGGTGGTGTTGGCCAAGGCATCGCTTCTGGTCATTGCCCGCAGTGTTGGCGGGCCACCCTTGGGTGCTGTGGCTCTGAACCCAGCGCCATTGTGAGCCTGGGCAGAGGTTGGGTGCAGGATGAATCCTTGGACCCCCTGAGGTGCTGTCGTTGAGGTTGTTGGGCCACCCTGGGGTGCTGTGACTCTGAACCCAGCACTGTTGCCAGCCTGGGCAGAGGTTGGGTGCAGGATGAACCCTTAGACCCCGTGGGGTGCTGTCATTGAGGTTGTTGGGCCACCCTGGGGAGCTGTGACTCTGAACCCAGCGCCATTGCCAGCCTGGGCAGAGGTTGGGTGCAGGATGAACCCTTAGACCCCGCGGTGTGCTGTCATTGAGGTTGGTGGGCCACCCTTGGGTGCTGTGACTCTGAACCCGGTGCCATTGCCAGCCTGGGCAGAGGTTGGGTGCAGGATGAACCCTCTTTGTCCCACTGAGGTGCTGTCGTTGAGGTTGGTAGGCCACCCCTGGGTGCTGCAGCTCTGAACCCAGCGCCGTTGTGAGCCTGGGCAGAGGTTGGGTGCAGGATGAACCCTTGGACCCCCCGAGCTGCTGTCATTGAGGTTGGTGGGCCACCCTTGGGTGCTGTGGCTCTGAACCCAGCGCTGTTGTGAGCCTGGGCAGAGGTTGGGTGCAGGATGAACCCTTGGACCCCCCGAGCTGCTGTCGTTGCGGGGAGGTCACCACGAGGAAGGGGACGTCGTCATTTCTCGTGCTGCTCCTCTTGGGTGGATGAATCCAAGACTTTGTGTTTCCCACCTTGGAGCCCAGCTTCCCTCTCTCTCGCTGGCGTGTGTCGGCACGGCCACATTCCTGGCTCTCGGGTGGCTTTTAAGAAATGCCTTCACTCCTTCTCGTTGCCCACAGACTTGCGTCCCAGCAGCAGGATGGGGCTGGGAGACCCCGGGCCCAGATCCCCCATCCCCGTGACCACCCTCATCTCAGCTGGCTTGGCCGTCACTCCCTTTCCCTGCTTGACCGAAGGCTTGAGGGGCTGGAAATCAATTTGTTGGTGTTGTACTTGTCACCGGGGTGTTGTAAAGACACCCTTTGCCTCTCCGGAGCCCGAGTGCAATCCTCGCCCTGTCTTG
>WKFP01014620.1:100317-117701 GCA_011057875.1 Pterocles orientalis | reverse complement strand
AATAAGATCTAGCATCGCTCCTCTCCTAGTCGGCTCATCCACCATTTGCATCAGGAAGTTATCATCAATGCACTGGAGAAACCTCCTGGACTGCGGATGGCTGGCTGAGTAGGCCTTCCAGCAAATGTCAGGGTAGTTAAAATCCCCCACAATAACCAGGGCCTGTGACTGCGAGGCTGCTACCAGCTGCCTGTAGAAGGCCTCGTCGGCTTCCTCATCCTGATCCGGTGGCCTGTAATAGACCTGAGTTATTCACATAACTGTGTAAGCATCTTAGCTTGAACTGCATGAGGAAACAGAAATTGCTCTGAATTTGGGTAATTTAATTCTTTTGCAGACCGTTCTGCCTCTTTCTGCAGGTAGGTCCATTTTTAGAGCTGTTTAGCAAATAGAATTAATGAACAAACCTCCAATATCAAAATTTTTCTTCTTAACTGGAAAAAACTTTCAAACCAATACTAAAGGCTACTGCATACCATGTCCTCGCAACTAAAAGGAAATGAACAAAGGGCCTAATGTTAGACATAGGCAGTTCTGTTCTGAGAAGCAGTCATGTAATTTAAGCTAAGGAGATACTGCAAAGCAAAACACATACAATTAACACAATTTTTAAAAAAATCTCAAAGACCTGTCTCATTTGCAGAACAAGTATCAGCCAGCATGAACAGCAGCAATGGGTTTATCCTCATTCTTCACTGCTCCTCTGAAGTGCAGAAAATATGTCCCCAGGGGCCTCATTCAGCACAGTAAGTATGAAAACATCAATATGAACCTAGGTAGCAGCCCTTTTTTGCTGGCCTATAGCCAACATTACAGAAGTAATATGCAGCAGGCAATTTCATATGTTGCTCTCCATATGTGTTTAAATTTTAATCTCTCTGGCCAGCATGTCACATGGGCACTGTCCTAGAGCATAACAATAGTATTAGTTGTGACAACTATGTCCCATAGTTTCGCTCTACCAGTGGGGAAGAAGAATCATCCAAATACTCCTTGGGAATCAACCAGCAGATCACAATGCACCTTTGTCCCTGAACTCCCTTACCTGCACCCTGGAGCAGAAGAAGGAAAGTGTCACTACCACTGTTGCCTCCAGAACTACTGCCACTACGGCTGCTGCTGACACCTCCATCCCCACTTGCAGATGGAACATAACCATACACAAAGCAGGAGCCAAAGAGCTCTGATGGCCCTGCCTGTCCCCCATGTCCACTTGATGAAACAGGGGAAATACTTCCATCACCTGCTGTCCTCAGGCTCTGCAGCACACTGAAGGACTTGGGGAAGGAACAGCATGGGGCCTTCCTGCTACTTTACTCCCTCTTTTTACCCTTTTCCTCCCTCTTCCTGATGTTACCAGACATATGAAAAACACATACAGATGGTCCCCCATCCTTCTTTTTTCCCCAGGCTCTCCCATTCACACCATAGCCCTGGGAGGTTCTATCTTCCTCCTCAGCACTTCCACGCATTTTTCATCTTTTCTTTTCCTGCCACTGCCTGTCCCTGGGCTGGCTCTGCTCCATGCCCTGCCCCACGCAGCCTGGGCCTCTTCCCCTCTTCCAGCCTCCCTGCACCCTCCTGAACCCTCTCCCAAGCATTATCAGAGACAAACACCCAGAAAACATCCCAGATGCCCATCCCCATTGCGCTGCCTGTGTGGAGATGCTGGGACAGATGGATGAACAGGGGTCCCTAACCCCTGGGACACTCTGAGTCCCTGTCTGTGGAGTGAGGAGCACCATTGCCAAGGTGATGTCAACAGGCCAAGGCAGGACTCGACCACTGCACCTCTGGGACCACTATCATTCCCCAGCCAGCAGGACCTGTCAGAAGATGAAGCAGAACAACAGCCTGGTCAAAACCCTGGCACATGCGGACAGCAGCAGCCTGTCAGTTTCAGGCTCCACTCTCCTTACCTGTCACCCCCCCTCAGATGTGGGGTATCACTCTGACAGCCCCAGAGTATATGACCAGGTGGCTACATCTTCCTCCACCACAGCTATCATGCACTCAGCCACAGTCCCCCTCAAGAATCTAGTTTTGGAACAGCAGCAATGGTCAGAGACAGCCAGGAGGCACTGAGATTGACTGCCTCCCTGCCACCACCTTCCCCAAAAAACAAAGTGTGGGAGTTTCCAGAGACCATGACAATGGCCTCGAAACCATAGTTCTTCCTGACAACACAAGCTGCTCCATGGGAGGCAATGGGTAAAGGGTTCTCGGTGAGGGGCTATTCATTCTTCTCAAGCCAGGTACTGGGTGTAGAGGTGACACTAACTTCTGTATCACCCCTCTTCCCAATGCTACTCTCCTCGTTATCCTTCCCTTGTTTACCCTGAAGAAGCTGGTATTTCCCATCAGCCTGCTCCTTCAGGGCTGCCAAGGACAACTCTCTCTGCCAACAAGTCCCCATCCAGACGGTAGGAGCATGTCATGGAGAGCCGCAGAGTCCTTTATCATTCAACATCAGGAATCCACAGCTCCACTTCTGAACTGACTGCCTTCCGGCCCAGGAAAGAGTCATTAGCCCTCCAAACAGTGAAGAATAGAAGTGGTCACAACATAAGCAGATACCCACCCCACCTGGGGAAACCCCACACAGGGAGGAAGAGGGCTGCTTACAGGGAAAAATTGTTACCTCTCATGCCTTCTTCCTCTGTGCATTGTTGCCTAGAGACCCAAGCCCTCTCCACCAACAGCTCTCATCTTGTGGACTGATATGGAGAGCATACCAGTGAGTCCAACATCTCCCATCCCTTGAGAGAAGACAGACCTCCTCCACATCCCCAGAAGAGGCCACTTCAGGCCATAGCTGGACCCTCAAAGACAGCAAAGAGGCCAGGGCTGGCGACAGATAGCTAGGAAGAATGAGGCCACTGCTGTCACTCTGTGAAGGTCCAGGCTATGGGATCTCAGAACAGTTCACCCATCTTTGTGCCTTTGGTCGCTCCAGTCAGCACTGAGTTCAACATCCTTGGCAAGTGGGGGGGACAAGCCACTATCTTTGATGAGACAGGCCCCGCCTGAGGGACTACTCCCCCTACTTACCAATCCATTCTTTTCCATGATAGTGACCCAGTACACCTGCCAAGAAGGCCTTGGCTTCCTTCAGATGTACAGGGCAATGAAGGAGAAATTGTTCACAATCCTAGAAAGCCACCAGCAGGGCTTCAGATGTCCTCACCAGACAGAGCACCACAGCTCCTTACACAACTGGGAGAAATGACAAAGACCTGCTGGCACTGAGACTGCAGGGCCTGAACTCCCCAGGCAGAGGTGCTGGCACCAGGCCCCCGGCCCCATCCCTGATTTCCCATCCCTGTACCTGTCGGTGTAAGGCCACAGCTCACAACCACCAACACATATTCAAAAACATATTATATTCAAAAACATATTATATTCAAAATATGGATATAGCATGGATTTATGTATAGTATAATGCTGTTTATTGTTTTATTCTCTACTGTTTTCCTAATTAACAACATTTGATTGGCATTTTTACTGGTACTGAGAATTAAGCTATCCATTATAACCCCAAGATCGCCTTCTTGCATGAAAATAGTAAACTCAGTACTTCCATCATTGCAAATGTAACACTAGAAGTGTTTTTCCTCTGTGCATTTTACATCTATCTACACCAAATTTCACCTATAATTTTAATACCTAGTAATTCAACATTGTGAAATCATTTTGCAAATCTTCGCATACAGCTTTTTGTTTGCTCCCTCAAGTGATTACTGTCCTTATCATACTTTGTTACCTCATTATTTACCCTCCTTTTTCATATCATTCATGAATATGCACAAATCTGGAAAAATACCCCTGTGAAAACTGGCCATTTCAGGCTAATCATTGTGTGGTCTCTTTACACAGCTACTTAATAATTTCAGGAACTTCTCTCTGATCCGACAGCAGATTCATGTCTTCAACATCTTGGGGTGAGTGACCTTTACAAATGTGCTTTGCAAATTCAAGTAGACTACAGCCATTGGACCTCTGTTGTCAATATGCTTGTTGACCCCATCTAAGACTCATAAAGTGTGACACTCATAAAGTGTGACATCCCTTAACAACAGTAGTGTTAACTCTTCCTCAGTGTATCTTATTTGTCCATGCAAAGACTAATTCTGTTCTTCAGAGTAATGTTATTAGCTTGCCTGCTAGGTTTAGGTATCCTGTTTCCTAGCCTCTAGTTTCCTAGATCTCAAAATTATTTTAAAAACTGGCATCACATTAACTACCTTCCAATCATCTTGTACCAAAGTAACTGTAAGGCATTACAAATCATAATCAGTAGCTCAGCAATTTCAGCCTCAAATTTCTCCAGAAGTCTTGCATGAATACCATCTAATGACTTGTTACTCTTTTGTCTACATGCTCTACAACCTCATTTACTGAGGCTTCAATATGAAGCTGATCTTCCGCTGCATCCCCAACAAGGAGAAGTTCCACAGGATAAATGTCCACAACTTCCTCCACAAGGAACAGATACAAAATTGTTCTTTTATTTTTTCAAGGTTGGGGGGTGGTGGGATGGTGGTGTTCTACTATGGTCTTAATCTCTCTGAGTCACCTAAAGCCTCTTTAGTAGAAACATTCATGTACTAAGTCCTCCTAATCATCACACAAGGCAAGTTACTTGTCTTTTACAGGATCTTTAAATAGCTCCTGAAGTAAATATTTAATTTGCCAGCCTACAGGTAGGATTAACTGAAGTCCCTGTTACTGCTGAGTTTCCTGCCTTCACAGCCTCTCTGATCTTCCTATGGCTGTCACAACTTTCTGTCACCATCCTGGCCAGTGATCATAAAGGGTCAGTAGTATAATCCCTAAAACTGGTTTTCCCATGTGGAACATCAATCCACATGCTAGCCATTTGCATCACTAAACTATTTTCTCCAATTTAGTTAAGAAATTTTGCACTGAAACCTTATCCATAAGCCATGTCTGATCAGTATCTGTAGATAGAACCACATCTTCCCAGGATACAGAAAAACACATTTCCTTTAAAAGCCTAGCATACTCCAGGACTCGAGAATTGCAGCTTAAACTCACAGAGAAACATATTGATCAGCTAATCTGACCTCCTTAAAATAAGAAAGGCTAAAGGTATTCCCTTTGTTAATTATACTTTCTGTTGCTGTGCTTGAAGTACAACATTATTTTTTTTTAAATCTTGATTTTTATGTATTCAGGTGACAGAGAACTCGGTACAACTCTTAGTAAATTATTCCAGTAGTTAAGTATTTTTACCATTTGGGTTTTTTGCCTCATTTACAATCTGAATGTATATGCACTCCTCCCATCGTATCTTAACCGTTTTCTGCTAGGTTGAAGAGTCAGATGGTTTTGAGGATTTTTCTTCACTCAAACACTTAGAGAATCACATTGAGTCACTTCTGCAAGCTTTTATTCATGGATCTATGTTTATTTTCTGGCCATTCTTCAGTTTTGCAGTACTTCTCAAAGCGATAATAATAGAATTAGCAAAGTAGATGAAAAATATTTTTTTTTCACAGTGCCAAATGCAGAGAAAATATAACCTTCTCTCCAGTGCAATATTCAGCTCTTAACCGATCAAAAAACCACATTAGCTTCTTCAGCTGCAGCATCACAATAGTAGCTGTTGCTCTACTGATCATCTGTTCAGATACCTTACATCTTTTTCAATGTGACTGCTATCTAAGGTAGAGCTCTGGTCCTGTAAATATTGTTCACACTCTGTCATTATATGTATGAACTTTTATTTGGTTAGATTAAAACACACACTGTCTGTCAAGATTCAGTACTCCAAATGAATCAGACTGTTCCACACCAGTGATTTACCCTTTTAATTAATATTTTCATTTTTAGCAGTTCTTCCAGTCTTTGTAGATTCTACCAAGTTTATCAGTATTTTAGATTCCCTCAGGATTTTGAGCAGTATGTTAAAATCATACGGTACTGACAACTATATTGAGAATTGTGAGATCACATAAAAAACACAAGCTTTTCAACAGTGATTCTTTCTTTATTACTATTTTGCTATCAAATCTATTGAATTTTGATGCACTTAAAATTTATCATATTCATATATTACTAGTCAAAGAATCATGTTGCACTAAGTTGGTTGTTAACTGATTAGTGTATCTTTTACCAATCTAGTATTTTAGATCCATTACCATGACTGTAGGTAAAGGTACTTCCATCATAGAAGCACTTGGCTGCAGGGAGTCTCATCAAAGTAATGAAATTAAATTAGCTTTACAGGATTTATTTTGCATAAGCCCATTCTGACAGGCATATTGTCCTTCTAATATTTTATTGGAAATTATGTCAGATTTACAAAATTAAGTACCTAGGTAATCTCACAGAACTTTTAAAGTTGTGATAAAACCGCAGCTTTTCAATTCCCAACCTTCCTCGCTATTTGAAGACTTACTGAAAAACAAAGCTTTGACTTTTTATCCAACTGCATAAAAACTCTTGAGTGCAAGTTGTCGTGAATTGGTTGTTGTAAATAACAGTCTAAAATCACAGTTATTTGCTGTTGAAGAGTATATGATTATTAAATGAGCTGAAAGCTATTTTTTCTCCTACTTCCCCCCAAGAAAACCGGCCTAAAATATTTATTTATTAGTTCACTTTTTCTGCCTCAATACATGCCAGTTTATCGAAGTCAAACTCCCAGCTCTATCATGTCAATGAAATACTACTCATCACCTCAATTTCCCAACAGCTCCTTTGTAATTTCTCTCATAATTCTCTCATATTACTGACTATAAGCGCTCACAAAGTATGTTGTCCTTCAGTTCCGTTCCTCAGAATCACCTCTGTTGTGTCATCCGCACACACACAAAAAAAGTCTTAGGTCAATCAGCAACATGCCAAAGACTATTTTCTTGTTTTCTTATACTAATAACCATTGCGGATACACTTATCTTGCACATGGTTTTTAGTATGGTTTCCTTATAAAATGAAGTTTCTGCAAGCATGTCATTTATTATCTTCTTCCCACAAGAACTTCAAAACCACTAGCGTATTTCAGTAACCCTGACAAGAGAGAGAGGGGTCTCAAAAGATGATCAGTTTGTACACATTTCATGACAACTGGCTGCTAGGTCTGGGAGACAGTCTCTGTTCAGATGCTTACTGGCAGAAATAAGTTCTTATCGCAGAGCTCTTTAGTTGAGTTTTTAAAGTTATCAGATTGAGAACTGCTCAAAAGAAGAAAGGCCAGACTGGGAAGAAGTAGGAGTACTGACGTGAGACCAAGCACAAAGCAGTCTGATCTGGAAGGAAAGGTCTCCCTTTGTCCCTCTGTTCTGCTTATCTCTCCCCCGAGGTTAGAGAGGAAGAAGATATCCAGATGCCCTTCTTCATGTATTCCCGCTGTTTTACCCACATTGCCTATGAAGTGGAGGTTTCTACACAGACCTCTGTGCTCCTTCCCCTTCCACCTTTGTGCATGCAAGTAAATTAATATATCCCTGATGCCATGACTCAGTTTCCTTCTGCATTACCACTTCTGCTCCTAGGCTTCTCCCTCTCTTTATTTCTTTTCACTGGCTCACTTACATGCTGCTGAAGGTGAAGGAGGGAGGAACTGGACCCTAGGCCCCTTGATACAATGTATGTATGCAGACTGGATGTCTCACTTTTTCACACTCCAAGTGCATAGACTACACTTGCCATACCAGATCTCACTCTGCACACCTTCAGATCTGGGGAGGGCTGAGTAAGAAGAAAAATGAAAGGGATGTTCACTGGTTCCTTCAGCCGCTTACCCCGTCTCCTGTCTATCTCCTATCCTGCTCCCACTCTGCTGAATCTAAGTAGCTGGATTAGAAGAAGTGGGTGGTCTTTGGCACCATTTATCCTACTGTGGATGCTATGAGCCACTCATTTACACTTCGCATAGCACATCCAGTGAGAAAGCAACATAGAAAGTATGTACTCTTCCCTCTGACAGCACACTGACAATTCCTTGTAGAGGGAAGTTCAGCAAACCAGCTAGCTGGCTTTGGCAGGTCAGATTTGACCCAGAGACTGATACATAAAGAGCACTGCCTTTTCCATTCTGCACGGCCTACATAGTGAGTGATACCCTTGTGCATGAATCTAAACCAGATATCACTTGAGCTGTTCCAAAATTGCCAGACCAAACATGAGGAGGACTTCCACTGACACCTGGATTTATTGTGGTGAGAAAGTTTGTAGCACACAGTATTCTCAGTAGTTAAAGGAAAGCGGTGATGGGAGGAAGGCATAGTAGGAGTGTACTAACAACATGTAAAAGACCTGGAGTTCTCTGGCAGAACAGGACTAAAGCACCAAGTCAAACCTGACTCAGTCAACCACTCCAGCTTTAGATCCTAAGCATAGGATCACAGGATAATTCAGGTTGGAAGGCACCTCTTGAGGTCCAAACTGCTGCTCAAAGCAGAGTCAGCTATGAGGTTAGACCAGGTTACTCAGGGTTTTATCCAGTCTGGTCTTGAAAACTGCAAAGAATGGACACTGCACAACCTCTCTGGGAAACCCCTTCCAATGCTGGACACTCCTCATGGTCAAAAAGGTTTTCCTGATATCTAGTGTGAGCACTAGTTTCTCTTCCACCACACTCTAAAAAATGCTATTAGTTTTTCATTTCTTTGAATACTTTTCCATCATTTTATGTCACTTCACAAAACCTATTTGCTGCAGGTTTCTGTGCAAAGGCATGAGAGAAATCAGAGACACCACCAGAAAAAAAAAAAAAAAATAAAAGAGACCAATCTTTAGCTTAACAGGCTTGAGCCTTCTATTAATTTCAATCCATTCAAGGAATAAAGACAGTTTTTATCACACTGATCAGAACAGCCAATACTAGATGTCGTCTAAGCTGTGGTCAAAGATGCACTTGCAATGCATCCAGATATCTATGCAGGCTTGAAATCTCAAATTTAGCTAATTCAGTCACTGATAGTATTCAAGCTGATCTTTGCCTTTAGTTGAAACTCAAGTATCTACAAGTTCCTAGATGGATTTTGCAGCCTTAACTGTCCAGCAACCTCAACAAAAACCACCTTTACATTCACTGAAATTGAGTCCCAGCTATCATGGGAGTCACTAGACAGGTCTCTGGGAACTGTGATGAGGTAATTATATAGAGACCTGACTTGTAGCTACTATCAAAGGCAGAAGCCAGCTGCAGTGCTCATAAGGACTCTGGATTGTTGTGTAATTGCTATCATGCCACGTAATACAAAGCAAATGTACGACATTGATGTTGAGTGGGTGCATCTGCGGAGAAGGTGACTGGGTATCAGTTTAGCCTTTTACAATCACTTTTCAGCTTTTTTCATATTCTAGGAAATCCTAATCTGGTCGTTGCCGTTGCGATTTCTGGTGTCCTCTGTAAGACTGAGAGATGTTACATGACTCCATTTTAATTTTACACATTTGTACCTGCTCTGTTACAACACTCTCAATTACTTTTCCCCAGGGAGAAATAACAGGTAAGTCATCTTTAGGACAGAAAATATAAAGTTGCACATCACTAAACACGTGCAAACTTTGATATCTAACTAGATCATGGTAAAACGTGCCTGCGGGAGATAGAGAAATCATGTGGCCTGCTTAAAACTGGAATGCAAAAAGGTCCAGAGCAAGCTTGGGGCACAATCCTGCACTGACCCCTATATGATGAATAAACTAAACGTGACTGATGGCAAGCTTCCTGTCACTCAATTCTGAGTTCAAAATCTGCTACATGCAAATTCCAAGGTAAAACCAATACAAGCGTACCAACCCTTCTTTCTTTAGGACCTGCCTGGTCTTGGAAAGGCAACACAGAGCCTGTATATTGAACTAATTCTGCAAAAATCTAACCAGATACACTATGTAGAAAGAACACAAAGCTTTATTTACACTAGGGTGTTAGTTTCCAGCCACATCCTAGAGCTCAGACCTAGCACTTGAAAAGTACTGATTTCCAAAAGAATCCTCCCAAAAACTCCAGGAAGGCTGGAGTGAAAAATCTAGGTTGCCCAATAAGAATTGTTCTGAACATACCTCCTTAGGTGGAGGAGTCCAAGTAAAACTCAAAGATCCCACCTTTACCCAGTCCAGCCTCCCGGACTCTAAACAGATTAAGCCCCTACTGAAGCAAAACAGTGTAAAAGTTTCACATGAAGCAGCCATTAGCCACAGGCCATCAGACACATCTTGGCATTCCTATTGAGCCAAGAAGTGTCACAGCACCAGGCTTTCACAGTCCTCAGATTTATTCTGGGGAAGTGGTTCAACTCCATTGCCCTCAAAGGTTTCATTTTCCCACAGATGTCATACTGCCTGTGTGCTTTGTGGAAAGGTTTGAGAGACATGTACCACATAATCTGTGGTTTTCTCTCAGAGATTTTCTGGGTGTCTTGAATGACATGTCACCATGTTACTGATACCTGTACATGTGGTTTGCACAGAAAGAAATCTTACTGCAGGGAGGAAAGTGTGCCACAGGATGCTGTTTTTACCTGTAGAGACCTGCGCTTAGGGATCAAGGGATCTTTTGGTACCCACACGTATGTAGGAGGGGAGAGCTTAAAGGCTCAGGATCCTCTGCTCTAAAATGTGCATGGCCCAGTGGAAACATGCAATTCTTCCCACTGTGTCCCCTCGCAATGGCTCTGAGAGAGAGAAGGGATTCAGGTTTGTTTGCTGTTCTCCATTAAAGCCTACGTAAGGAGAAGGGGGAGAGAAGAAAACGTGCAGGTCATGCAATGTTATATATACTTGGATAACAATAAACCGCTGCCGAGCAAAGGAGAGAGCCGCGGGCCGCCTGATCCCGCTCGGGAGGCACACCCCGCACCCACCTCCTCCGGAGGCACTGCACTGACCCACATGTTCCGCGACCTTCCGCCACCGGTGAAATGGGAAGACGTCTCCCCAGACCCGGGCATGCCCCGTAGCCCCGCTCCCTCCGTCCCTGCTGCCAGCACCTAGGCCAGCGGCCGGAGCCCGCCGCGCTGCCCACCGCGCCGCGCCACGGGAGACCAGAGCAGGGGGGGGTGGGGAACGGTTGCACGCAACTAATGGCGCTCGACGGACCCTGGGCAGCCGGGAGGGGGGCTGCGAGGGGCGACCCGCCACCTGCCGTGCCGGGGGCCGTCGTGCTATTAGCCGAGCGGGGGCCGCGACTGCCCGAGCATCCTCTAGCGCCGTCCCCGCCAACGCCTTACCCACAGTGCGGGATCCGATGCAGCCCATCACTCCGGCAGGGCTCCGGGGAGAGGCGGCAGCCTCAGCAGCGAGGAGGCGGGGGAGGAAGGGAGCGGGGGAGGTCAGAAGGGAGCTGGTCCCTTCAGCGGGAAACGCCGGGGTGGCCCAGCCGGGACCGGCGTGGGGACATGGTCAGGTACGAGCGCGGGGTGCCCCCGCCGGGGCGACACAGGCAGCAGGGGAGCGCGCGGGCCAGGCTGTCATCTGCCCCCGCCGAGCCTTCGCGATTTGTTCCGCTCCCCCTGCGGCTCCCCCGCCGCGGCCGCGTCCCTGCCTCCGCCGTGCCCCACTCCGCTCGCTCCCTTCCTCGGCAGCTCCCCGACGGGGAGGCGGGCTGAGATTGGGTAAACAGCTCCGGCCCGGCAGCGCCGCCCCGATTGGCTGCCGGCCTTCGCGGCCCGGGGAGGCCGGGCCGGCTTCGGGCCGCGCACGACCGCCCTCGGGGAGAGCGGGACGGGGCTGGCGGCGGGGCGGAGGCGAGGGCCCGTCCGGCAGGCGGACAGGTGCAAGGCGGGCACCGCAGGGCCCCTCCCGCCCGCCAGGGGAGTGGGGCGGTGGCCGGCACAGGTGAGCGGCGGGCGGCGCCGCAGGCCGGGGTGGGGGGGGGAGAGGAGATGGGGATGAGGGGAATCGGTAGGGGAACAGGAGCGTCCCCGGAAGAAGAAGCGAGGAGCGCGGGGGCACTGGGGATGGAGACGGCGGCGAGGGCTGGCGCGGTTTCCCGGTAACTACACTTGCCGACCCGACTCAATTACAGGCAGCCCCCTAGCGGCCGCCTCCCCCAGGGCGGGCCTGGCGCGCTCCCCCGCTCTCGCTGCCGGCTGAGCTGGGGCGGGCGGCACGGTCCCCGGGGAGCGGCCCCGCCGCAGCCCTGCGGGGACTGCGAGAGCCACCGAGAGGAGGGTGGCTGCGGAGCGGCCCCAGCGATGGGCTTGGGCGGGAGGACGGTGATCCCCTGTCTGATCTGCCCCTTCCGGAGACCCGGGGAGCGGGGGCTTCCTGCAGGACTCCGGGCGGCGCGGGCGTTGATTGTGCGGCGCTGCCCTCTCCCTCCAAAACGGTGAAAGAAGGAAGCCCAGCCCTGTGGAAGATCGTTGAGGCCTTTCCCACCTCCTCCCTGCTAACATGGCAGTGAAGAGGTAGGTATCTCTGCAGAGAGATAAGATGCTGTTATGTCTGCTCCTTTCACAGCCCAAACTCTTCACCTTCTACCAGCTGCAACAGGCAGCATCCTCCTGGCCGGCTTCCCCAGCACCATGGACTCTCCCCATTCTGCTCCTTCCACCTTTGCTCTCTGAAGTGCTTATGTTTTCTCCCTGTCCCTTTATGCTTCCTTCACTCCAAAAGCCTCACTGATCTCACCAGCTCCCTTCCACCAATCTCTAGTAATAGCAAATTGAATTTTGCTGATACCAAATGAGCCATTTTGTTTGCATCCTTGAGCCTGGAAAATTCAGTTTCTCTCTGCATTCCCAAGGAGTCACTCAAGACAGCTGAAGAGCCCCAGTTGACAGCAGTAATGGGGAATGGGTAAGTTAATTTATTTTCCCATTCACAACCTACAGTCAGCCTAAAGAAGGGAAAAAAAAGATTTTTTTTTTTAAAAAGAGCTCACATAGAACATATTTTGCCTGAGCTTCTGAAACAATAAGCAGGAAGTCTACTCACAAAGTCAGTTTACAAGCTAACATTTATGTAGGAAGGACATGGGCAGAAAAAAAATTATAGCAATGTCTGAATATAAGCAGCTATTATATCTTTTCCCTTTTTCATGGTATTGAAGGTTTACTGAGTATGGTGAACATGACACTGCTGAAGTATAAGAGATAGTCTCCTCCTGTCTGGGTGCCTGAGGCCAGTGAGAGTGCTCTGGTGCTATAATGCTTACCACTGGATACAGCACATTAGATCTCTGCTGAGGATGAAGTTTTTCCACAGCTAGAATTCCTTCTATATTTTATTCCTCCTTTCCCCTCCCCCAGGTATTTACAAACCTAGTGGTTTTCATCTAGTCTTTCTGAATGGCGCACTAAAGATATTTTTCCCTATATATCTGCATTCCTGAAACCTAAGTTGTAAATGCTGGGAAACCATAGATCTGGTGGAACTTTATGTTAACTAGAGGTGTTTCAGCACCTATGAAAAGTGGATCTGTATTAATTTCTAGAGCTAAATGCAAGGAAAGTGGAAACAAAAGCAAATTGGGATGGGAAGAGTGATATATTAAGACACAAGGCCCATCTGAGATAAATGTTTTGTAAGTTAGTGGCTGCCCAGCCAACTGTTGTGATCCACAGTCTGATGTAGATAGAATGATCAGGACAGCTTGTCTTCAGGAATTTCACTGCAAACCCCACCAAACAGCATTTGTATCTCATTCTAGCCTTTATTACTGACACAGCTATGGGCAAATCTCTGGAGAGATTCTGGTTGCATTTTAATCCCCTTCTCCCCCTTACCCACCCACCCAATCTAAAACTGTTCCTCTGTGAACCTCCTTTCTGCACTGAGATATCTGCTCTGGTTTAATTTTCAGTGCAGATTTCAGGTAAGTCACATTGACTCTTCTTATTTTATTCCCCCCGAATGATGCTTTAGCTTCTCTATCACTTTGTCTCAAGCTCAAAGCCATACCCCAGGTCCTAGCAAGTGCACATTTGGCTTTCCTTTCATTAAGCTACAATATCACCTACATCAGGCTGTTCTGACTTCTGTCTTAGGGTGTGATTCCACAGGCATGTGAGCAAGTCCTAGCACTTACCTGGCCTGAAAAGAAGCTTTCCAGTTCTTGATGGGTTTGTCTTCTGCTGCTTTAGTGAGGTGGTAGTTTACACGGGGATCTGACAAGCACCTGTGCTGCTGCAAGGCAACTGTCAGGCATGCACAGCAGGGAAAGAGAACTGGAAAGGTGGTGGATTATACCCAAGTGGCCATTCATTCACTCCACAGAACTATTGGCCTGTCTTACTTATGGCTGTCTCACATGTCCTGATGCCGAAAGCTCTCTCCTTTTTTTTCCATTTAGAATTAATATGACTTAGCTGCTGGAAACACTACCTGTCTTGGCACCTACAGACATGCTTTGTCTGCCATTTTTAACATAGTCAATTTAATCAGATAGACTCTTCACCGTCTTTTTGACTTAAATGTTTATTCATTATGGACCTTGTGTACCTAAATCTACATATATAAAGTAAATCTCTTTCTCACTAGAAGTTGAGAAGACTTCATTAGACTACCAGCTATCAGTTTTGACACAGCTGCTTGGCTCTTCCATACAGTAGGTTTCATGCAACAGGGGGTTCATCATCCGTGAACAGTTTCTAGTTTTTAATAAGCAAATACCTTTCACTTTCTAAATTTGGTAAAAAATATGTTCATCATACAGTAGCATAAGAAAATGGTAGCTATTTTACATTCTGTGTGATTCTGTGAACATTCTGTGATTCTGTGAATTATCATATAGGAGGGAAGTGACAGGACTGAATATTTGAGCAAGGGACTAAAACAAAGCATAAATCTAACTGTCCCCTACAGTTTCTCTCCTTGCTGTTCCTGAGCAACAGTATTCCCACTGCTGCTACAAGGAACAGGAGGTAAATGACAACATATTAATTGTTTTGTTTTCTTTGAAATACACTTTTCTGACAGGCTCTGAATATTTTCTCTAAGCATTGCATGTCCTTTCTTAAACAATGAGTCTATAATTTAATGTAGGAAATTGTGTAGAAAATTTGTTTTGTATAGTGCTGATTTAAATGCTGGTCTGAAAGATATTTGTAAATGTAAGTTTTCATACAGGGTTAAGAGATAGAGACATTTAAGTATCTAGAGAGAAAAACATTGATAGATTCTTTATATAGCTGGGTATCTTGGAAGGAGCAGTAGGAGACAGCCACTTGCAGCCTCCTAAATTATTTGCGTGATGGGTGAAATTTTGTGCCCCTCTGTTTATTGTAGAGCTGTAGACTTCCCCTCTCTACAGACCCGGTTGTGAGAGGCATGCTGGGCAAGAGAGAAAGAAGAGCGTGTTTGAGCTGTCATGGGCTCTAGGCCACTGCTATTAGGAACTTCTGTTTGCAGAGCAGAGCTTCAGGGCTGCCCGAACTAGGTCAAGAATGCTGCTGGTGGAAGGGCAACATAAAGCTCCGTTGACCCTTTTCCTCCCCCAATCCTACACCTTTGTAATGAATGCAACAGAGAAACTGACTGAAATGCCATAATCATCTTATTAAGCATGTGCTCCTAGGAGAGTGCTACCTGGTTTTGAGGTTGAATGCCAAGGTGAATTGGGAACAGACAAGGATCTATGCCTCAAGGATTCTCTTCCTCCCCACCTCCTGCACACAGACAGAGTGGTCACTCTAGGTCTGAGCAGGAATAGATGGGGGAGGAAAACATAATTCCAGAAAAGCTAAAGATGGTGACCTCATGCCCAGTAAAGGGGCTGGGAACAACACAGAGCAAAGCAGTTTCAGAACAAGCTCTGATTTTTAACAACTTGTTCCAAATCCACATTGAGCCCGAAGACAGGCTTATGCTGTAAATTGTTAACTGTTTGCTTTTTGAGAGATGCCTGTTCAGCATTGTTTTTATTTTCTATAAGCCATTGATGAATCTATTAAACCTATTTTTCCAGATGTTCCTTATAGCTCTATATAAAGACCATATAAATTATAAATACTGGAACGACTTCTTCCTAAGAAACACTGCTTATAAAATACAGAGCTATTGTCACTGTTGTACCTGCTTAGTAAATTTATTATTTTCATAAATTAATTACCAGGGATGCAGATTATATCACAGTAGGTAATGTGCCCCTGTCGTCTCCCTTAGCTGCCATTTAAATAAGTTAAAATGAAAAAAATTACCTATATAAATCTTGCCACCTAATGTTCCACTTTCAAGCAAACATTTCCAACCCCCAAATAATTTAAAATGTTTCCCTTCTGTCTATCATTCATCCTAACATTAGTGCCTGTCCTCAGAGGTCTCACTGGCAACCATGTCTATCTTCCTGTGAAAAGGCTCTGAAAAATTATTCTTCTTCTCCTTCTCTGATCCTTTTTAAAATCCTTATTTAAAATCCTGTGACCTGACCAGCTACTATCACAGAAAGACAAGGGAGAACCTTCCTACATGCTTCTTGCAAGATGTGTCTTCTGCTGTGGAAAACACACAGAGGCCTACGAAGTTCATGTGTAGGAGATGTTTACAAAAATAGTATCTATATCAGATCTATAGAGGCAGGAATTGTCCTCTGGGGACTACTGCTCCAATATGCTTCTCTGCTGGCCTGCTGCTACTGGCAGTATGGATTCCCCAGTAAATGCTGCTTCTGGCAGAGATCTCTGTAATTGCTTCATAGAAGTAATGGAGTAGATGCCACAAGAGTTAATTCTACATCAAGCTGTATTAGGTACTGATAGGATTTTCATGTGGACCGAAAAGGAAATGAGATAGCAAAATGACTCATACAGCTCTTCTTTCTTATTCAGAGCTCCTTTGGTGCAGGAGACAAACAGAAAGACTTTTTATGGGGTTCAAAGAATGAAAAAAGGAGTGCCAATGTAGTTCAGATGCTGAAAGTGGTGTAACCTATCTGACGGAAGTGGAAGGCTGGGTCCTTTCAAGCTGGGAAAATATCTGAGGCTGTGTGAATTAACCAAAGATTAGAAGGGACAAAAGTGGAGTTATATATGTAGGATATGTTTGCATTCCATATGTTGCGTTCACCTACACTTACATCTGAGCAAATGTGATTTTGTTCTGCCTGCACACAGAGGTCATAAAAAACTTTATGAGAGCATATTAGTTCAGTGCTGAGACAGAACTGATCAATCCACCCCCTCAATAGTGTGTTTATCAAAAAATCCTCCTGGGTATTTTGTCCCATATTGCTGAAGAGAGGTAATGTCAAGCACCGAAAGATTATTTTTCCACTTCCCTGCACAGTAAGTTCTCAAGTTGGCCTTTGTTGCTGAAGTAGAGACACCCTTTGGATGTCCCATCATCTGGAAACTGAACACTGATGGAGTGTCCCACATTAAGGACAATCTTACTGAGTGGTATGAAATTCTTTGCTGTTAGCCAGATACCTTAAAAACACACTAATTTCAATGCAGGTTGAATTAAAAAAA
>WKFP01014620.1:40347-99677 GCA_011057875.1 Pterocles orientalis | reverse complement strand
TTTTTTTTTTTTTTTTTTTTTTTTTTTTTTTTTTTGTGGCACCAATGCAATTCAAGAGATGGCAACTAGAAACTCCTGGAATAATAATGTCTTCTGTTGCACCGCACATATATGTGTACCTGTACTAGGCTAAAGCAAAGACCCCGAAGTCCACATCCAGGAAAGACAACAGCCACAAGTCTGGGCAGAATTTATGTCCAGCAACTGGTAAGCCTTTCACTTCCCACAGGTATGAAGAGGTGCTACTGTCTTGTGTTATGGTTTTGTGTGGGGGTTTTGTCTGGTAGCAGGGAGGGGTGTAATGGCTCCTTAAGCAACTGCTAAGAGTTCCCCTAGCTTCCAGTCTGCTCTGGCGGCAAGGGAGGGGTTACACTGGTGGCTCGCTCCTGTAAGTGACTGTTAAGGGTTCATGCCCACACCCTCCCCCCGCCCAGTCTGGTAACCAGGAGGGACAGTGTGGGAAGGAGTACCACCGATCTAGTTTCTGTAAGAAACTGCTGGAAGTTTCCCAGCTTCAGGCTGGGCCCACCCCAGGCCAGGGCTGAGCCAATCAGTGCCTTTGCCAATAACATATTGAAGAGGGGGCACAGAACAATGGCTTTGGCGCAGCCGCAGGCAGGGCCCGGCTTGGGCGGGCCAGTCTGGCTGGCCAGCCACCTGCCCAGCTTCTGTGAACCGACCTCCGATAGCCCAAGCCTCTGCCATGGCTCGCCCGAGAGTCAGTTTTCCCGTGAGCCAATGAAGACCTGCGGTTGAGAGAGGAGCGGGATCTGAGAGATGAAAGGATCACACGACACTCCAGTCAGCGAAGGAGAGAGAGAGAGAGAGAGAGAGAGAGCGCGCGCGCACGCGCGCGAGCACTTCTCCGTCATTTCCCCTGCAGCGTGGTGCAGACTCGCCCATGAGAAGATGCAGCCGTGGAGGACCCCACGTTGGAACTAGAAGCCCGCGCCGGAGCCGGGCAGTTGTCAGGGGACTGTAGCCCCGTTTGGAAAGGACTCACGTCGGAGAAGTTCTGAAGAAGGACTGTTCCATGAGAAGGGACCCCTACACTGCAGCCAGGAAAGACTGTGAGGAGCTCTCCCCTGAGGGGGAAGGAGTGGCGGACTGACTGCACCCCCCATTCCCTGCCCCCCCGTGCCGCCAGCAGGGGGTGAAGGTACAGAACAAAGCCTTTGGGCCTTGGGAGGAAGGGGGGGGGGGGGAGAAGTGCCTTTTTCTAAGATGTGGTTTTTCTCTCTCAGTATCTTGCTTCTTGTTGTAAATAAATAATGGTATTCTTGTCTTTCCCAAGTCATGTGAGTTTCTTGCCCGTGACCCTAAGTGGTGAGTGAAACCCTCCCTGTCCCTGCCTCAGCTCACCAGGTGTTTAATAAAAATTGTCCCCGTGGCTTTATAAACCATAACACCTTGGAACAAAGCAACCATCATGTGAGAATCTGGCTGGCCAGTGCTGAGGGAGGGATTTCTTTAACACTGCTGTGTATATGTGCTGGTTTTTCTTCTTAAATGTGTTTGACTTTGTGACTGGCCAGAAACTGCAGCTGGGTACCCCTGCCATGAATCACTAGTGTTTTCAATGCCTGCAAGTACTTTTTCATAGAATTGCTTGGGTTGGAAGGGACCTTTAAAGATCATCCAGTCCAACACCCCCCTGTCATAGGCAGGGACATCTTTCACTAGATCAGGTTGCTCAAATCCTTGTCTGACCTGATGGACAGTGGCTTGTCCTTACCCAGCATCTTTAATCTTCAGCCAACCCTGTTCTGTCCATATTTTTCACAGAAAGGCAATTTTAAATGGAAATAAGACATACATTTATTCAACACAGGGTTTTTTTTCATAGTGTAATACTATGATCAGCTATCATGATGTTTCAAAAAGTTTCCCCTTTTTCACAGTCTTATATGAGGCCCATTCTTATATAGTAAGGCCCTGAAACATAAGGTACAGGTAATGCAAGAGCATGCCTTCTGCATTTTGGGGCATCTTAGCTTTTCTCTGCTGTCACAGAAGGCTGCTCTTCCTTTCTGTCTCCCAAAAATTGGTTTTAATCTGCAGCAGATAAGAGAACATTTATCATACTTTCATATTTGTTACTTCTTCCTCAATTTACTGTCAGCTGTAAGAAAGACTTTAAACAACTGTAGATAAGAGTTCTGGTCTCATGGTCCCTCAAATCAGATACATAATTGCTGTGTTTCGGAGAGTGGAATTCTTCAGGCACAGAGCACCAACTATGTAACTTGAAATTCCGTTCCTTGCTTGAACGTGCAGGGATTCGGAGAACAATAATTTCCAAGTCAAGAGCAAACGCAAGCGGAGACTCTAGGACTCTGGTATATTCTGTAAGAAAGCAAAGCAGATAGGATGTAGCATACTGTAGACTTCTCATCAGAGTAGACTGAAAGACAAAATGAATTCTAATGAGGGAATCATTCCAGCCTCAAAACCAATCCAGGAGAGCCTGAGAATATAGAACATAGAAGAGTGAAAAAAGAGTCTACAATTTAATACTCCGCTAATCCTGACCACAAACTAAGGTCATTAAGTTGAATTTAGGCTTTTGGCATCCTAGGGCTGGTATCTGTCTGCAGTGATGTGTGAGCCAACACAGGCAGGGCACAGGAACAACCACAAACCATAGGTGAAATGCAAAGAGTAGATTTCTTTGTGTTACCTTGCAAACTGGGGGAAAACGCAGCAGTACTCAGGCAGGCTCACGTGTACAGGGAGGCGGGGCAGGACCAGCAGAACTCAGTCCTTGCGAGAGAGCAGGCTCTCCATGCCACCTGGTAAACTGAGACAACTCCACAACTGCACTCAGCAAGGTGCACATGCACAGGGGAAGAGGAGAGGTAGAGCTCGGTCCTTGCAGGAGAATGGCAAAGAAGGAATGCTTGAGTCTGCCACTTTCACTTTTGTATTTCAAGGATTTCTTGCAGGTGTTGTTTTCCACTGTGCTTTGATGTTTTCCACAGCAGGCCAGGCAGAGGCCTATGTTATCTGAGCACAGAGGTTCTGCTTGCCAAGCACTCAAGGCCAAGAAAACAATCAGCATAATATATGTGTTTTCCAACACCTCAGCTATTTGGTCTCTTGACTGTTGCAGATCTACCTCCTCGCCCCAATCTTGCAGTATGTTCCAATAAATGATATGAAGTCTGAGGAGTTAAGAGGCAATGAACAGCATCAACCAGATCAGATCTTCATCCATATTCTTCACAGCATTTTGCCTGTCAGTACTGACCCGTACCCTCTACTCTTCTCTGTGCCATTCCTCAAGACAACTCATTTGGAGTGTGTAGTCTAGCCCTTGTGCAATGTCTCATTTTTGAAACTTAGGAGGGAATGGATACAGACAGTATCCCGTAAGTATGTTCAAATTTGGACTTCTGGGCAGACTTCCTCTTTATTGGATGAGGAAAAAATTGGAGCTGTTTTACTGCGTTGGAGAAATGCAGGCTCTTCAGTGTGTCCCAAAACAAGTGGACAACTGGAACTGACTAAGAAGTCTCCTTCCCTTTCAGGGTGTTACCTCTGAGGATGCTGTGGTTATGTCATCACACACTGCCTGCGGACACATTGTTTGGACATAATACATGCTCTTGCACTGTTTTAAATTTACCACACCCTTGGACAAATCCACAATACTTTGTTTTACTTGAAAAACCCATTTTCAATACAAGCATATCCTTTCTTTTTATCAAATCTTATTTTTGTTTTATATTGTCAAGATAGAGGTTTGATGACCACTTTAGGAAAACATGGTTTTGGAGACCATGGCCGTAAAAGCCAAACAAACAGGAAGCAAAAGGATTACTGCTCGTAGAACCCACTGATTATTTTAATGACATTGAGTACTGTGTACCAAGGTGTTGGGAAGAAAGCTTTTGGTGGGAGGCCCAGGAAAAGCAACACTGATCTAGAGAAACAGCTCTATAAATATCCCATTTATTTCTTTTGGCAGCAGCAAGTCTAACTCTGTCTCTGAAACCATCAGTCTGCAGAAAATGGTTTGATAGGGCTTTCTCATAGCCTGACCCACTCTATTTTCATTAGCAGCCCAATGAGATTCTGCTGACTTGGTTTCCAGGCATTTTTCACTACCTTCTGCTCTCAACTTCTAGCCAGCACTGTCACAGACATCACCTGGGACTCAAGAATCTCAGAGAAGAAATACATTTCCATATGAAGCCTGAACACAGATGATCCTCATGTACACTTCAACTGGCCAAATGCATACCTAAAGTTGTTCACATGTAAACTGAAGTATTTGGGATAAGGGTAAAGGTTCCAAGTAACTTTTTTTCACAAGCCATGGAAGCAAAGGGTCAGGAGGTTTGCCAGGTACCTAGGAGACATGGTCATTGTAGTGACCCTCATCAAGGCAAATGGAGAATGCCTTGGTTGAAGGAAATGCATCTCCAGAAATGTACATCCACAGCTGAGTTCTTTAACGCAATGTCTTGAGCCATTGCCCAAGAATTTACTGATAGGCAGGGATGGTACACAGTTAATAGAGGAAAAGCACTTTGCATTGGTGTAAAGTGGTGGTAGTCAACTCATCCAGAAATTAGGCTATGCCTCTGTCATCACAGCACACCTCTGGAGAACCTAATGTACAAGTTGTCAATGATTTGGTAATATGATGTGGAAGACTTTCTGAGGACCTCTTTTGCATTTTGAACAATAGCTGTGGCTACTGATCTCTCAGTATCATTTAGACTAGCTACAAAACGCTGGTTATAGTGGCCTGTAACTGTTACTAACCTATTCTCCACAGTTAGTGGCTTTCATATAGTGCTTGATCACTTTGCTAGATATAGAATGAACTTAGCACCGATCTTCAGTAAGGCTTGTCACACCCTTACATTTTCAACCTACTGGAAATCTTACTCTGCTTGAAGATCAAATCTCTTCCATTAGTTGTCACTTGTCACAGACACTGCAAGGCCCTGCTAATTATCCTGATAACCCCATGAAACAGTCAAAGATTTTTGTGTGGTCCTCTTATTCATACTGGCAGTAAGTTAACTAGCAAACATACTAGTAGGCACCTGTACTAAACCTGGGAACTGCAGAAAACATATAGCTCCACACCTCTTGCTTTTGGAAAGCAAGGGCTTGAGGGGCTGCATCTCTTAAAGCTGTATGCAAATTGTGTTTTACTGTGCAGTTTGTAGATGATATTTGGCCTAATATTTTTTGCAAGCAGACTGTTGGAGCATATGCCTACACTGTCCATTTGGTTTGTCTGTTGCTTTGCATTGTGTATTTACTAGGTTTTGCCAGGACTCCAATCTGGAGTTAAACAATTATTTGGTTTTGTGAGGCTCAAAAGAGAGGGTAGTTTGCTTCAGGATTCACACCCTATTGCTAATGCAGGTGTGGACTACACCAGACTTCATTCCTCCTGACAAAAGTAATCTTCTTACGTACCCCTAATATACTCACAAGTCCAGCATGCCCTGGCATACACATGGCACATCTTTCTAGGCACACTACAAAATAGAGAATTAGCAGTCTCCAAAGTCCATCCCTGCTTATTTGGCCAACTCACTTCTTATGCACTGGGGTAGAAAGGGGCCACATGGGGACCAGAGTGACCCCGATCCTGTTCCAGATTAATGTTACCAAGACTGTAGCTTGGTATCTCTGTCCCTCCAGTACTGAGCAGCTGCACCAGATGCTTCTCTGGGAAGCCAGCACAGAATTTCTCCTGTTACATGACATAGGAGCGGGCTCAGTATGAAACCAAGGCTGTTGTGAACCTGCTTTTACATCTCGGCTTTGTCACAGGGAGGATGTGGGGGAAGAACCCTTTTCCAAGGACACAACATCCTCCCCATGACACATAAACATACTCAAATTATTCCTGGACCTCTTTGGCAAAATCAGTGAGGATGCAACAAGGCGTACACCCAGCTCTGTTGAATACATCTATTTGATTACACTCGTTTGCAAGGAGCATGGCTTGTTTGTGCCATGCTTAAAAGACCACACTACATAATGAAGTGAAGAAAGGAGACTTCTACCACGAGAGCATGGCACTCAAGGGGTGGAAAGAGGCTTGTACCCCACACAGGAACTCTTTAATTAGCAGGCTGACAGATCTTTATCTTTCACAGTCTGTTCTAACAAGCAATATTTGCACAGACCAGCCAAATACGTCACATCTTGTCTTGCTGGTGGCAAGGGGAGGAGTATACGGTTGAGGAAATACCAAGGGTACCTTGGAATGTGAAAATGGTGGCTTTCCAAGCAGAATGGGCTCTGCTGGCCATCCATACTCAGCTGCATATATGGGCATGCCCCAGTCACCCATCTGTGCTCCTGCTGCATCCCACTTGCCTTCTCCAGACCTCAGCTGACTGCTCAGTTTTCCAGAGCTGCAGAATAGCTCATACTCCACCTGGGAGACAAGAGGTCCACCAGGGACAGCCTGCTTGCTTCCCTCATCCCTCAAGCACAGAGCCCAACAGCAGTAAGCAGGAGGTGCAGGAGAGTAGAACATGTGGGGGGAAGCCCCCAGGAGCCATGGAGTTGCAGGGCTCCCCCCCTCCTGAGAAGCAGACAGAGGCAACAGCTCAGCAGGAAATCTTGGTGGCAGGAGATAAGGAAACAGCAATGAGGCTGGTAACTCCTCTGGAATCTGCACCTCCTGCCCAGGAGCCCATACCATGGCTCTGTCTAGGAAAGCCCTGACAACTCTGCTGGAAATAGATCTCCTTCCCTGGACAGACCACCACAGACCTCTACAAGCCTGGCCATTCTGATGGCCTGGCATGACCACAATCATATCATAGATGTACTTTGCTCCCTCTTATTTGTACGTGGCTGAATTGCCTCACTAAAAAGTGTTTCCTGGCACAGCAAGAGTTTAGCTTTTTGTTTACAGCTTATGGCCTATTCTAGTGTTTTAGTCAGGATAATCTGAGTGTATGTGTATGGCTAGAATGGGCTTTTGAAGTAGGTAGATATGTGTGCGTATCACGTAATACTTTTCTAGTGGGATTTGAGACCTGCAACAACACTTTTCAGAGACCACTGAAACTCTCTGTAACAGCTCCTCTTCTTGAAGAGGGATACTACCACAGTGTGCTTTGCACAGCAGACTCGGCTTTAAAGGCAAGCAGCAGAGACACTAGTCATCTGTCCTGGGTAGTTGGTCAGTCAAGGACTTCTCCAGGAGAATTCATGACCATTACAAGTAACATTCCTGGCTGCATGCCAGTTTCACAGATGCAGGAGGATAACAAGGCTCATAAGGACTGGAGACACTGCCATCCCCAGTGCAGCTCTCTGGGTTTGACTCTTTGGCACCCAGCTGTTGACACATATCCCACAATGGGACTGAGGCACTACAACTTGAAACTGCCTTTTGGTCAGGAGAATGAGACCCGGCAAGTGCCTCTTCCCTCTCCTGCAGATGAAGGCAGACTGCTTTGGCAGGATGATGATACCTGTGTGGTAGCAGTTTGCCTGGCTTCATGCTACAGGTTGAAAACAGCTCTGCGTACCTCACGGTCTCCACAAAGAGGGGGAGCAGCAGCCATGGCAGGTGTCAACCTATGCCAGATGTAGCCTTTCACATGGAGAACACCTTGCACAAGAGAGGAGCACACCAGGAGAGGAGCACAACAGCTCCTACAAGAGTACCAGGGTGCAATACATCAATTCACTGGTCCATACAGATGCAGATTATTTGCTGCAGGCGGCCCTGCCCTGGATAGTGTGGGCCTAACCTTGTCCGTACCTCTTCGCCTGGGGACCAAGGTGGACCCATTATATATTCCCAACTCTTCCAGTAGGCCCAGACATAGCATTTAACACAGGACAGGGTAAGCTTATGAGTAGCAACTTAGCATTAATCAATAAAATGTCATTACACTAAACAGAAGTTATATGATTAAAGAAGTATCAGAGATGCAACACAGACATGAGTCACATCTTTTCATTGGTTAGGAAAAACATAGACTTCCACGTGGCATCACTAATTATTAACTAAATTACACTGAGATAAAAAGGCACTGATTGATCTGTTGATATGGATGGAAATTATGGAGATGCAGACATTTTACATTATTGACATAACTAAAGCATCTCAGCCAGCATAAAGCTTGCTTTCCTCTGACCTTAAACCTATTAACACAAAGATTCCCATCTGCAGTTACCTGAACCCTCTTGAAAGTAGGTAAGATTCTCTGCCCAACAAGTTTAGTTAGCATTCTTGCAAATAATCCTTCCTTTTGCAGTTAAGGACTTTTTTTTCTTCTCTTAAATCTATTTTCATTTTCCCTTTATAGACCCCTAACCACTGCTAGCATACTCCTCATCTCAGTGCAGTACATGACTTTGCCACATCACTTCTGTATTGCATTATTCCTTCTTTACTCTTTGTATTACACATCTGAACTACCAGTGAAGATTCTTTATGTTCGCCTCCATGAAAATTTCAAGTCCGAGTTCCTTGAATTCTAAGAATTTCTAAGCTTTGATTTGATGGCCAGTACCGGGGGTTGCTTCCTGACACTCATCTCAAAGTGCCCAGCTAGAACTGCATATTCCAAATCCTCCCACATCTGCTTTGTAGTCAGCTGTCATTTCAACCTGATGCAGGGTAGCATTCACACAACAACATACTCCAAAATACCAGATCACTTTTTTCATGGCATGGAACAGACAAAGTGATTTTTGTAGAGGACTGCTGCTAATTCCAGAAATGACAAGGTCAAATATGTGTCATCACGTGTACCTGACAAGTATACCTGCTGATCCATCTCTGTACCCAGATAGCTAAACGCCTATTCAGGACTAATATTTTGCTTGAACTAATGAGATTGACTACAACTGTGTACATCTCAAGGCACTAATTTCAATTTGCAGCAGAAAAATATTACCCGTACAAGCAAAGAATTGCATAAAGGAAGGTTGCTAGCATAAAGAGATTCTTATTTTCTTTCCAGAGGAATCAGAATTAATATAGGAAGTTGGTTCATCTTCACTTCTGATTACAAAAGCACAAAATCAAATTAGTTTCCCCGTGTGTATTCTGATTTATTCCGATTTAAGAATTTTAGCTTTCACATTTAGCTGTTCAACCTGCTAAACACTTCTCTGTTTCATATTTGATAGTGAGGAATTTGATATGAAATTTTCATATTTCATAGTGAGAAGTTAATACAAAATGTCTAAGAGGGTCCAGTTTTCTAATTCACATCCGCTTTTCTTATTCACATTTTGTCTGATCTGCCTTCATGAGCTTTTAACATCACCATGTTGGTGAGAAAAACATGCAAGCATCTGGATTTATGGGGATACGACCAAAAAGTATGAGAGCAGATTTTTTTCATATTATCTCAGCACTTTTTTAATCTCAGTCCAAGACATTATTTGTGATTTCTGGAGTCGTGGCTAGTCCAGAGTACATGGGCAGTGTACTCTGAGGTCAGGCTGATTGTGTAAGGTGTGCTGGGATGTTCCAGAATTTGGTTAACAATCCCACAAATCTCCAGCTCTGCACTGACATTTTTACCTGAACAAGAGGGAAAAAGATTGTCTGCACTGGAGAAGTGACAGTGTTAGAAGATCCAGCACAGCACAGAGATACCTTCTTTATCCTATAAAATTACTTCATGCATTAGTCATAGGAGGTGAGGGTCTGATGCTCTGCCTACAAAAGTGGCAGTAACTTAAGGATTATTTAGCACCCATACAAGACCTATATATCCCTAAGCATTTCACAGCTATAGATCAATAGTTCAACAGTTGCAGCTATGTAAGGAGTGAGATACTCAGTGCTACATATTGCTATGGATGACATTTTTATATGATATGTAAAAATGTAAGAGCTCACAGAGGGCCAAATTTTTCCAACTATCACCTGGTTAAATAAAAGATGTTACTTCTTTGTACAAACTTTGCTTGTAAAATTAAATATTTGTTTACACTGGATTTATTAAGCCTTGATAAACCTCTTTGCATAGCTCTTGAATGTAAACATTTTGCAGTAGTGCACACTGTGAATCTAACTGGGGGTTTGTGGCTTACCCACGTATGAATAAGTACCTTTCAGTACAGGTAATTTATGTTGATACCTAAGTCTTGGGAGCAGACAAGTCACAGATCTTCTGAGCATTACCAAATACAGTAATACTCCAGGGAATCTGCAACACTACGGGTATTAACCCCAATATTAAGGCCAAATTCCAAAGACAAAGTGCAGAGCACAAGAATTCTGTCTTTGTTGGTAAGCCTTCCTCCCCAAGAGGCTTAGAAACAAGGAGAAGAAGAAAAGATGGGTTGAAAATTGTATGCTCTGTTGTGCTGGGTTAGGCTATCTCTGGTCTAGAGCAGGCTGAACCCCTAGCCAGCACTGCAATAAAAATAAAACTGATGTGCAAACGCTAGCAATCCAACAAAGCAATTCCAGTGGCCAGTGTCTGATATAAAACAGTTTAGTGTCTGCCCAGCAGCCAATACAAGGAGAACAAGTTGCTTTTCTGCACAGTGGAGTCATCTGATGTTATTTCTAGACAACTGGAGGAGTAGAAGTCAGATGCTCTTGCAGCTGTTTCCCGCGAGGAAGAGGCCAGCAGGGACCCTGACTCACCGCAACTGCTAAATGTCTTCCCAACGACCAGCTCAGCAACTGGAAGTGAAATCACGGGCTAAGGTCAACTCTGGAGTTACGGAAGGAGGGAGGAGCAAGGCTCTGCGAGGGTGGAAGCCTGCGACCCCAGCCCGGCATAGGCGCCCGAGGAGGACGGGACGGGCGCTGGGCGAGGGACGGCGGCAGGAGAAGGCCAGTAGAAAACTCCAATAAACATTTATTTTTTGTGATCGCTGGCAGGCAGACAAATAAACCCCGCTTCCCTGTAAAGCCGGAGGGAGCGCATACAAGATACCAGCCCGAGGCTCCCACGGCTACCCCAACAAGCCCCATCCCCCGGCGGTACACGCCTTCCCTCCCTTACCTCACTGCTACATTCCCCAGCGAGCGAGCTCAGCTGTTCGCGCAGCCTCTCGCCTTTTATGGTCAAACAACTTTGCTTGGGCGAGGCTTTTTTCACGAGTTGGTAGGAAGCGTCTCGGCTCAGTAGCTCCCCTACCTTTCATTTCTGCTGCCTTTCCCGGCAGGCGGGACGAAGCGGCTGGCCTTGCAGGGGTAGAGGAGCTTAGCCCCGCAATCTCCGGCCCCAGGGGTGGCATTTCCCTCTCTCTGCTCCCCCCCGGCCCCAGAGGTAAGTCTCTTTTCTTAGCTTAGCAAAAAAAGCTTTTGTCTGCAGCCCTGGCGCTGGTGTTGAGCTAGCAGGGATGTGTGCCAGTGCCGGGGTGTGCAGGTTTCCTGCCGCTCCCGCCGGGAGGGTTGCTCGCCTTAAAGTCTTTCGGTCTCTTTGGTGCTGATTTATGGTCGTGGCTCCTGGGGTTTTTTGCCCTTCTGCAGGAGAGAGGTTCGCGTATATGTGAATCTGGTGAGGTTTTTGTTTCCTCCTGGTGAAATGGAGGCAGCTAAACGCTTCTGTTTAGCTCCAGCAGTGAAGAAGAGGGGAGGGGATGTTGTCTGGTTTTACTCGGTACAAATTCTCTTTTGTGTGCGTACGGATGAGTGTACCTAAGGAGCTTTTTTCCAGATCTGCTTGGGAGAGAGCAATCTGGGGCTCTTTGTGCATTGAATTTGTTTTAATTTATGAGTTTCTCTCTGCGAGCTTCCTGAGAAAGTGAAGACACAAGTGCTTGCAAAGTCGTAGAACCGCCTAAGGTTTTAAATGTGTTTGCATAGCTTTTTGGAGTCTTTCTTCTTCTCCCCCTTTCCCCTCCCACACACACGGGGAGGAGGCAAGCCCAGCATATATAGAAGTCTGTAGCTCTAAATGCCCCCCCTCCCCCAGCCCGGTTGTTGTAAGGCTTTACCTTGTAGCTTGTATAGCTGATAGGACTTTGCTCTTTGAAGCTTTGTGACTTTGGGCCTGGCTTGGAGAACTTTCTGGAATTAGCCTGTATTGAAAGGATGAAAATAAGCATAACTCCGAAGTGTGTTTAATCTGCTCCCTTCATAGGCTATATTTTTTGCTATAGTTTTTCCGACTCTCCCTTGGTTGGGAGGACGTTGTCAAATAGGGGAAGTACAGATGCAGTGTGTCAGACCACAGTGCTGGGCTAGTTTGTACTGGGGCTCCCAGTATGGCTGAAGCCAAAATGCTTTCTGCCAACAGAGGTGAAAAGAAACACTCAGCTCTGTGCCTCCTCAGGTTCCTCTTCCTTTCTTTACCCCAGGAAAGGAGCTGAGCTTTTGTAAGTGGTGTTTTGGGGTCAAAAAACTGAAAGCTGGATGCAAAAGAGCTAGCAGACCCACCATGGGACCTTCTGGAAGGTGACCCTGCTGCTGAGGCAGTTATCACTTAGCTTTGGCCTCCTACTTCTCCTCGCTCTCTGTTAGTTGTTTTGTATACCATTTCTCTCTAAGTATCCTGACTGTGTTCTTGGGGGACATCTTTCTTCATTGCTCTACTTGAGTCATCTTAAATGCTGTTACAGCAGGCAGAATAATCTCTCCCCTCCGGGAAAATGTGAGGATAAGAAAGATTTGAGATTAGGTCTGCTGGTGTGACATTGCCTCTCCACTAACTTTTACAAACAGCACCACAGAACTTGCATAAACTGTGTGTTTCTGGTAAGGCTTAGATGGTATTGGCAATGCTGCCGGGCAGCGGAGTGACTCCCCGCAAGGCCAGCCTTTCTCAGCGTGTTTGGTCCGTGGGGTGGTAGACTGAAAAACAGAAGTGAGGATGAGTAGGGGCAGCTGCTGGATGGAGACAGCTCTGAGCAGAAAGGGCCTTAAGTGCAACATAGCACACCAGGAAATAGGCTGCTTTGGGTTAAGGGAGACTGCAGCTGCTGGTTGCAAAACCAGCACTTTTGTGAAGCAGCTGATGCACCAAGGCTCTCTGTGTTGACTAACCCTGGTATGGATCATGATCAGAAGTGACATTGTCACTGTTGTGTTTTGCTCATAATACTGTCAGTTCTGGTAAAACTAATACCAAGTTGTTCATTACACCATACTGAAAGAATGTAGCACAAGGCAGAAGTCTCTAAAGAAAGACTGGAGGTCTTAATAGCTTCTCTAGCTGGGTAGGAAGCTGCAGACTGCAGGTCTGTTGACCACCACAAGTCTGAGGGATTGAGGACAGACCTTGCTAAATACTCTTCTGCCTTGGCCCATTCCCATGCTGGATCATGTGGGAGATGCTTAGCATATCTCTTGGGCTGCTGCTCACTGTTGCAGCCTCTTCCTCTATTTGAAAAGCCCCAAAGAGTTCATCGAGGGGCATGCAATTCATCAGTCCTGCACAAAGGAAGAAAACACTGCAGCAACACAGACTTAACATTTGCCGATGTTGTCAAGCGCTTGTGACTTGGATAAGCTGTTACAGGTTACTATATCTTGCCATACTGCACTGAACCATCGAGCTCTTAGAACTGGGCATGCAGGTATTATCAGGAGCCATGGGTGAATTAGCAGTGGGTGGATGTTTGGAGCACCAAGGGTGTCTGTCATAGCAGCTGTTATTATCCATGTGAGAGAGGCCGTCAGCGTGAAGGGGCAATGGTTTGAACATCCCAACTTGAAACGCTGGCACAGAGCCACTGTGCTGGCGGAAGCGCTATTGTGCTGGGGTGTTAGAAGGACAGCAGGCGTGCCAGGCTTTACAACAAAGCGTCTGGCTTCATGGAGATTTCTAGCACAGATAAGATTTCTGGCCTGGATTGTAGGACTGGGGGAATCCTAGAAATGTGGCTCTTGTCATGAGATCTGCAGCTCCTGAAGCATTGGTGGGTGGGGCTGTCTTCTGGCTATTTGCGTCTGGTGGTAGAAAGGAGGGTGGGGAGAGGGGTCATATGCCCGCATGCTGCAAGCGGAGCGCTTGCCCCGCTCCCACCCCACAAAGCTGTCCTTGTGCGGGGCAGGACCGTGGCTACAACGCGTTGAGGACGGGAGCCTGGCCGCGACAGGGCTGGCTGTGCCCCTCGCAGCCCAAAGGGACGGGCCCTGGGTGCAGCTGGGGATGGAGGCAGAGCGGGCGCCGGCGCAGCCTGTGACGGGTGGTGGGAGTCACTGTTGTCCTCACTGGGGGAAGGAAGGCGAGAAGGCGGAGGCGAGATCTGGAGAGCAGGGGTCTCTGCCTGGGGATGTGACACCAGGGAACTCCTCAGCCGCCCCGTTGTTCTGTCTCTGCCACAGCTGCCTTCGCTCCTCTGCCATACAGGGGTCTGGAGGTAGAGGATGGAAGATGCAGGGGGTGGGTCAGCGTTGTGGGGGGGCGGCCTTGCTGGGGCTGTTTACAGGTTAAGGTCAAGAGAACTGGCTGGCATTACTGGGCAAGTTGGGGAGTGGAAATGCTAATTCCAGTTCTGTGAGAGCATGTATGTGGGCACCCTCCTTACGGTGTGTGGTACTTGGTGTGCTCAGAGGATAGTGTTTGTTCTGGTGGCCCACAGCTGTCCTCCAGTGTGCATGCATGCAGGGTTCTCGTACAGCAAAGAGCTTGGTTTTCTCTGTGTAAGAACTGCTTTGCACTTAACACCATACATGGCGAAGCATGCTGGTTCATTTGAGCTGTCCGCAGTTTCTGTTCTTCCTTTTTCCTGTGCTGATCCTGGAAGTGCTCTGTGCTTTGCTCAGGTACCTTCACTTCTGTCTGGACTTAAACTGCTGTATCCTTCTGTTTCACATGTTCCTCTCTATTACTCTGGCCCAAAGCTGACTTAATATAGGATTCCTCTGTCTTCTCTCCTGCCAGGTGCTGAGAAGATGGCCTCCCCAGGTGCCCCAGGGACCCGCATGACATCCACAGTCAGTATCAACATTTCTACCCCTTCCTTCTACAACCCGCAGAAGAAGTTTGCACCTGTGGTTGCCCCTAAACCCAAGGTGAACCCCTTGAAAGCTGGGGGTGCATCAGAGTCGTCACTGCCACTGCCTCCTGGAGCAGAGTCATCACTGCTCCCACCTCCTGGAGTTGGTGCCCAGCGTGCTCAGATAGGGAAGGTGGGGGAGATTCCATCAGCATCCATGTCACTGCTGGTAGAAGGTAGGTGAGGGCTGGCATGGGAGTTCTGAAAATGCATTTCTAAATTCTGAGGGAGTGAGGTCTGTAAGTGGGGTTAACTTGAGAACAGGGCCGTAACTGGTGTAAGTGATGGATAATTTTGCTGTAGAGGCTGTCAGGTTCCAAAATTAAGTAAAACTATTGTAAAAGGATCTCAAAATATGTAGTATCTCCGTTAGAAAAGGAGCTGTAAAGGTAATCCTGTTTTGCACTGGTGCTGGAGGAATGCAATGGATTTTTCCTAGTATTCCCTGAGTGCATAATTGTGTAACTGCCATCAGTTTCTAGCCAGCGTGTCTGAGAGCAAGTGTGTTGCAGGGAAGTTGACCCTGATGGTGATGAATCGTGCTATTCTCTTTCTTGTTCAGCTCAAGTTGGTTGTCTCTGACTGTAGAGATCCTCCTTTGCAATTGTCATCTTTTGCTGCTGGAGATGGGGAGGAAGAAATAATTGCATGAAAAAATGGTAGAAGCTATCATAAACAGGAAGTGAGACTTAGAGTTTGTATGGCTTGTAGAGTTTTATACTTTTTCCTAGTGGTTTGGGTGTGTTTTCCTGTGTAGAATGACTTCTTCCTTCAGTGTGGTGTGTGGTTTTCTTTTTCTTTGTGTTTGTTTTTGTATTTGTTTTTTCAATTTCCAGTGATGCTGAGGTGGTTTATTGTTTCAATTTTTGTTTGTTGGTTGTTTTTATGTCCCCTAAGAAGCAGAAAGTTCCTAGTTGTGTGGCTCCTTAGTTGGAATTGATCAGCATGGGGCCACTGGAAATTTCCCTAGGGGCCTCTTCCTAATGCTTGATGCTGCATCAAGCGACCTCAAGACTCTTATCAGGGTGCACCTCAGTCAGGTCCCATGCTCAAAGGAGACAAATTATTAGCCATTTTTTCCATTTCTCGGGTCACAAGAGCCTCAGTGTGTCGGTGCTTCTGTCTCCTAGAGTTGTACCAGCTAACTCTGACTTTTTTCTTATATGTTGTGGGCTGGAATCTTGTGTCTGTAATCCAAAGTCACATTTTAGGCTTTATGATTTTCTGCTGTGGTTGTGTGGATTAGGGGTGTGTCTGTTGTAAGGTCTCAACCTGACACAGGTACATCACCCGAAGTAAAAAAGTTGGATGGATGTTAAAAATTATTTTCAACATACAGTGCAAGTGGAGGACTGGGTGGTGTTTGCTCCACTTCTCCCTTCCTTATAAAGCTTATTATGGAGGAACGTAACTTGTCAGAAGGATTAGCAGAAGAACCATTCGGCTTAAGGTGCTGCATCACCATTGGGTTAGAGCTGCCAGCAAGACATCTGAAATACAGTTGAACCACCAAAACTCGGTCATGAGATAAATTATTTTATCTGATTTGATCTTTCTCTGGTGCATCTCTTCAATCCGTCTCTTCCTTTCTTGTACACTCACCAAACAAATAATAGTGTACCATAAAGCCATACCAATTGGTCTCTTTGTCTTAAATTGCAGCATGGCTAAAAATGGCTTTTAGTGCATCTGAAAAAACATGACAGCAGATCAGGGCTTCATTTCTGCAATATTCTTTATAATTTAAATAAATCAAAAGGCAAGTGTATACAAACTGCATCCCAAACAGTAGTTTCAAAGAGAAAAATACCAGCCAAGTGTTACTTCCCTCCCCCAAGCAGAATTTCTATAGTGTAAGAAGGCTTGAAAGAGGTGCTGCATACCAGTACAGTTTATGTATTCCACTGGTTAATAGGATTTCAGCTTTCATTTTCTAAAAGGGAAGTATTGTCTTCCTTAGATTACAGATGAGAAGGCCTTATAAAGTCTGTTGACAATAGCTCGGTATAAAGATGAGACAATTTGATTACTGCTGTTAAACGTTGCATGTGGGGTAGCAGGAGTGAAAAACATGGTCTTTCACCCTACTGCTGATTTGGGCTAGCTAGGGAGAGAGGCGAGTGTCCAGAATAAGAGATGTGGAGGTTGTGACTCGTTGTCTTCAGTGTTATCAGCTTGGATGGTAAGAAGGACAACTTCTCCCATACATAGTGAAGGGAAGAGGATTCACATTTATTTGACTGTGTTGTAGTAGAAAATGTCTCTTTTTTTTGCCTGTTCCACATCTTCAGCAGCAAATATTAATATGTGGAAACAATGGGGGTTTCTGCTAAGAGATTGAGGCACTCTGGTGCTTACAAGGGTTTTGGAAAATTTCTCATGTCATAATCTATATTGGGTATGGGGACACTTTAGCCTCCAAAGGAAAGCTGTTTTCATTTCCCAGGAAAAAAAAAAAAAAGCAGTTTCAAAGATTTGTCCTATGCATAAGGGGTGGTTGGTCCAACTTGTTCCCCCCCCCCCCCCCCACTTGTCTCTTGTGGTGCTTGCTAGCCAGCTGTGAGATGCCAGCCTATTTTCCTGTAGTAATGCAGGCTCTTCAGGGTCCTGGGTTGCCTGCTGGCGTTCCTTCTGATGCTGCTCTGTATTCAGCAAGTTACTGGCGAGAGAAGTATATTTTAGGGACCAGGGTGGAGGAATGGAAAAGGGCATAGCAAGACATGTGTCCCAATTGTACCATAACTATTCCCAGTGACTAATTGCAGTAGCTACTGAGGAAAGTTTATATGATAGCAAATAACTTTGGACAAAGTGAAAGCCAGCCTGTGGAGTTCAGTTGTCCTTGATGGGTGCTAAGGTCCCCTTGGTACTGGGGAACTACTTGCCGTCTTACCTTCAAGACCCCTCCTGGGATTTGTACTGCCTAAGAGTAAAAAATGATCCAAACTTGCTTTTATTCTCATTCTTCCCCATAGAGCTGCCGCCGCCACCTCCTCCCCCACCTGGAGAGGAGGCAAGCTTCTCCTCCAACTGTTCTTTCCCCCCACCCCCACCACCCTTTGAAGAGGCTTTTCCACCAGCCCCAGAAGAAGTTTTTCCTTCTCCTCCTCCACCGATGTTTGATGAAGGGCCTGTGAGAAAGGTACTTGCCCCACAGGTGAGTGAGGTCAAGGGAAGTATAGTTCCTTGTGATGCTCTGCGAGTTGGGACAGCAGCTCACTACTCTCTGAACTCAGCAGCAGGAAGCCCTGAGATCTGGGAAAGCAAAAAATGCTACCACCCCATGGACCAGCATAGGTTAGGGTCAACTGGTTAGGCTACAGCTCTGCAGGTCAGTGCCCTGGGGTTCCTGGTGGACAGTGAGTTGAATGTGAGCCAGCAATGCACCCTTGTGGCAATAAAGGCCAACCACATGTTGGGCTGCATTCATGAGAGTGTAGTCAGCAGAACAAGGACAGCCATTATTCATCTCTCTTCAGTGCTGGTGAGGTTACATCTTTGAGGACTGTTTCCGGTTGGGCTCCACAGTGTAGTAACCCCAGAGGAATACTGAACTAGATGCAATCCAGCAAAGGGTTATTGTGATCATTGGGGGTTGGAGCACATGATGTTAGAGCTGGGTTTGTTCAGCCTGCAGAAGAGGAAGCCAAGGCAGTGATCTAACTGCAGTCTGCAATACCTAGAGGAAGGCTGGAGAGAAGACAGATTCTTCTTACTGGGACACAACAAAAGAACAAGAGACAATGGATACAAGTTTCAGCAAGGGAAATTCCTGTTGGACAGAAGACAAACCTGTTCCCCTCCAAGGGTGGCTCAACACTGGCGCAGGTGCACAGAGAGGCTGGGGAATCTGCATCCTTAGGGATGTTCAGAAATTACTTGCACAAGGCCCTGAGCAACCTGGTCTAGCTTGGGAAGTAGCCCTGCTATGAGCAGGGTGTTGGACTGAAGACCTCGAGATGTCTTTTTCCACCTAAATCTCTCTATGAGTTTCTTTGGGCTGTGCATTTTTCCAGTGTTTGTAGACCTTGGAGACTGTGCCCTGTTGATCCTCACCAACTTGCTATCTGGTTGAAGCAAGGAGCAGACTTGTACCACAGTCCAAAGGGTCAAAATCTGCTATTGTAAGGGGATACACTGATTTCTCTGGCTGTTCCTGTAACATTCTTTGCTCCCTCTTTCCTTATGGGTGGTGGTATGGGTACGTGGCAAGGTGAACAGCATTGATCTTGAGATTGATTCACTGTCTGTGATGTTGGATGACATGGAGAAGAATGACCCCAGGTTAGCTCTCCAGAATGTTGCACATGGATGACTGGTTTGCTGAACGGAGGTGGTGAGAAGGGTGCTACTGAACATTAAAATGTCTGGATAAACCCTAGTGAGAAAGTGTACATGAAGGACCAGAAAGCATAGATCTTGCAACTTGTCAGGACTGCTAAATGTGTAACAGTGTGGGAACTCGGCACTGTGGGTCTGGGATAGCTGCTGACTTACTGCTATAGACAGCATATTTTCTCTTTCACTTTGGTGATAACTGCCTGTTTCTCTCTGTTGCTTCCCTTTACAGGTATCTCCAGGATCCACAGGTTCTCTGGAGAAACCATTGGCCCCAAAAACCCATGTGGAAATACCATCTGCACCCAGAGATACTCCTCATACCTTTCCTTCCAAATTCACTCCAAAGCTAAGTGGAAGCTTATCTTTCAAGCCCCCTGGAGTGGATTCGACCCCTGCCCCAACTTCATGGGCAGCTCCACAGCAGCGCAAGGAGCAACTAGCACCAATCCCTCCACCTCCCTCTCCCCCTCCTGTTCAGACTGCCCCTAATTTCACCCCACCCCCTGTTGCTGGCTCTCCTAACTCTGGGTCCAAATCACATGCCAATGTTCCCACGGCTCCCTCAAACTCTACAAGATATCCTACCTCCCTTCAGACTCAGTTCACAGCCTTTTCACCTTCAGGTCCCTCCTCTCGGCCACAGCCTCTCAATTTCACCTATGCTCAGCAAAGGGAAAGACCCCAAGTGCAGGAGAAGCCACGTCCCATGGAACAACCTGCTGCTGCAAAAGACATGGTAAGGGATAGAGCCGTGGGACCGGTGTCTTTGGACAGGCACAGCACTGCTGGGAGTGAAGTTTGAGGACAAGGAGGGAGAGTTGTCTCAGGCTAGAAGAAGCTGTTACCCATCTGAAAGAGAGCTGTAACTAGAGACAGTGGTGGAGAGGGACAGAACGTGATGTAAAGGTGGAAAGAAGCAAGCACAGTGGATGGCAGACTGTTCCCTAGAGGGAGACAGAGGAGAAGTAGGTTTATTAGGGACAGGGTGGGAGGGAGTCTGTCTATATGTGTCCTTTGGGATTGAATGTTTCCTCTTCCTGCAGCATAGACCCATGGGCTCCAGTGCAGATCCACCTAGGGGAAATTCCTGTCTGACCATGAAAGAGGTAGAAGAGCTGGAGATGTTGACCCAGAAACTAATGAAGGATATGGAGCATCCGCCCCCGGCAGAGGCTGCTACTTCTGGTGCGTTCCCTCAGTGGACAGCAGGAGGACTAAGACTGTGGTGGGTTTTCCTCCCTCCTAATCCCTTTCTTCTTCCATTGACAGAGCTCTGTGGCTTCTGCAGGAAGCCCCTGTCACGAACCCAGCCAGCTGTGAGGGCCCTGGACTGCCTTTTCCATGTAGAATGCTTTACCTGCTTCAGATGTGAGAAGCAGCTGCAGGGGCAGCAGTTCTACAATGTGGATGAGAAGCCCTTCTGTGAGGACTGCTATGCTGTGAGTCACAGGGATGAAAGTGCTGGAGAGAGCTGAGCTTGCTGTGGTGGCTCTCTTTGCTTTCCCTTCCTCCTTCCATCTAGCCTGTCTATGGTGTAGTTTCCCAGGGATGGGGGATTGGATTAATGTCTCTTACTTGTTTCTTTTGGGCTCAGGGAACCTTGGAAAAGTGCAGTGTCTGCAAACAGACCATCACAGACCGGATGCTGAAGGCCACTGGTAACTCATACCATCCCCAGTGCTTCACCTGCGTGATGTGCCATACCCCTCTTGAGGGCACCTCTTTTATTGTGGACCAGGCCAACCAGCCTCACTGTGTGGATGACTACCACAGGTATGGAGAGAGAGTGCATGTGGTATCTGAAAGAAAGCGGATTCCCTCACACATGTTTAACTTTGCTCCAGTATGGGGCTGGGTTGCCTGTGTGATCTGTTGGACATGACATTAAAAAATGAGTCATCAATGTACCTTGTAGCAATTGAGGTCTTTTCCCACCTAAACTTCTTTGTGATTTATTATTTGTCTGCTGCTAATACTATTGTAGAGCAGTGAGAAACCTAAATTGAATGCCACTATGGTGGTCACGGTCTCCTCCATATTTTTGTGGGTTGCAGGAAGTATGCTCCACGCTGCTCAGTCTGTTGTGAGCCTATCATGCCAGAGCCTGGAAAGGATGAGACAGTGCGTGTGGTGGCACTGGAGAAAAATTTCCACATGAAATGTTACAAGTGTGAGGTAAGCCTGGTGGCTCCACTCCTGCCATCTTTCCTATTTCTGTCACCAGCAACAGGGCACCTTTGTTGTCCATCCTGACCAAACATGAAGATAATTTTGAATGAATCTGGACCATTTTGAAGCAGGTTCAGAAAAAGATGAGATATTTACAGACCTGAGGTGAACAAAGACTACGTAGGGCTGTAGTCTCTAACATCCCTAATACGGCAGCTCTGTGTACTGGAGGAACATTCTGGGATCAAAGAAAGGGCTTGCTCTTCCCTCAAAGTAGTATCTCCTATGAGCACTGAAAGAGGCGGAGCAGTGGATTATCCTGATCCAGTGGGGCACTTCTTAAATCCTTGAATGCATTTACCCTGCTGTTTGTCACTGAGCTCCCTCCCTCTTTTCTTTCCCCGTTTAGGACTGTGGGAAGCCCTTGTCCATTGAAGCAGATGAGAATGGGTGCTTTCCGCTGGATGGGCATGTGCTGTGTATGAAGTGTCACGCTGTTCATGCCAAAACAGCACGCTGAGGAGCTTGGAGTGTGTGTACCCTTGAGACCCCTGCGCTCAGTACTCTTCCCTCCCCGCCATTGTTCCTGTCCCCCTGCCTGACAAGGCAGATGGCTACCAATGGAGACTATTCCAGTGCAGTTCTTTACTCATGTAGGATTCACTGCTCCTAGACTTCACTCTGCACACCCACCAAGAAAGGACCTCTTCTCCTGTCACCACTTCCTGGCCACAGTGTATTCCAGGCTGGGGGCTATGGTCAAGGTGAGTGCAAAATCACTGTTCCCTTAAGACTCTGGAGGAGAAAGAACAGACCACCACCACCTGGTGGAAGTAGCAAGAATGACCTGGTGGCAGGTGCTGGGAGCCAAGAATGATGATTTGACCTTAGAAGGTGGAAGCCTCCATCTCAGCACCACTTCTGTCTTTGATGGTGTGGTTTGTGGTGTTTTTTGTTTTTTTTTTTCTTGTGCCACCTAATTAACAGGATGTCTTCCCGTGCCCCCTCCTGGGTTAGTGTAGAGGCAGAACATAGTGGGAATCTCTGTTATCGTTGCTGGAAAAAGCTAACCTGCTGTATCTTTTCTGTCTCTAATGGATTTCACTGGCCAACTGTCTTGTCACTTTTTTTCCTTAGCCAGATTAGAATGGCAATGGTTGGAATCCTGCTCTGTTCTTGACTTTGGAAACTTTTTTTTTTTAAATCTTTTTCCCTCCCCAAAATGAAATGTTTCCCTGTGTGGTTTCTGGGAAAGCCAGGCTGGGCACCAGAGTAGCAAAACAGTCCAAAGAATGCATGTTTACAAATAAAGACCATGATAATGATGGGCAGCACTTGGTGACGAGGCATCTCAGTGCATGGATGAGGATTCAGCAGACTGAGGGATGTCTCCCTGTTCCACTAGGGATCCCTTCACTGCTGTCAGTGTAATTGCAATGTACTGTCTGGCTCTGAGTGTTACTGTGCCGAGCCCCATTTCCTGGACTAGAAATTCTCCAATGGAACAAATCTTTTGAATAAGTACACAGTCTGACCACTGTTCACATTCAATAAAATGTGTTTTTTTTAAATTAACATATGTCTGCTGTATTTGTTCAACTATCCATGAAAATTGCTGTCTTAAACAGTAGAGAATGTGTAGTTGCTCTTCCACTTATCCTCCAGAGATGATACACCTCTTGGTCTCCTTTTCAAACTGCTTAGTTTCCTACTTTTCTATGCCTGAAGAGTTGGTCTCTTTTAAAACAGTGGAAGACTGCATTTCAGTACAGCAATATTGGAGTCAGCTTAACGGTGTCACTGGGAGGCAAGTTATCACAATCCGTTTGCATCGGACTGGAAATCACAGAATCACAGAATGTTAGAGATTGGAAGGGACCTCGAAAGATCATCTAGTCCAATCCCCCTGCCGGAGCAGGAACACCTAGATCAGATCGCACAGGAACGCATCCAGGCGGGCTTTGAATGTCTCCAGAGAAGGAGACTCCACAACCTCTCTGGGCAGCCTGTTCCAGTGCTCTGTCACCCTCACTGTAAAGAAGTTTTTTCTCATATTCAGGTGGAACCTCCTATGTTCCAGCTTGAACCCATTGCCCCTTGTCCTGTCACTGGATGTCCCAGAGAAGAGCCTGGCTCCATCCTCCTGACACTCACCCTTCACATATTTATAACATTGATTAGGTCACCCCTCAGTCTCCTCTTTTCCAAGCTACAGAGACCCAGCTCCCTCAGCCTTTCCTCATAAGGGAGATGCTCCATTCCCTTCATCATCTTCGTGGCTCTGCGCTGGACTCTTTCCAGCAGTTCCCTGTCCCTCTTGAACTGCATAAATAAAGTGGTCAATTTGCTTGCTTCACCTTAACTATTGCTACTGAGAAAGTGTTTGTGCTTGATGTTTTTGGTTTTACTCATAGTACTGTCTTGGTCACTGCAGGTGAAACTCCTCTTTGTGGTAAGCATCAATACTTCTGCACTGTGAAGATATGAAGCCTATTCTTGGTCTCTTGCCGGTTTTGGGGAAATCTCTAATGACTTATTGAAAATTGATCCCGTAAATTGTTTGATGTTTCCTGTAGGATGAGCTAAGAAGAAACATTGTACGTTTGCTTTCTCTTTCTTCCCTTATCTGAGTTCTTGCTCTTTTGTAGGCGTTGTTTTGAGTGATTGTTTCTAGATTGTGTGATTAAAAGCTCATGCCCACACACACAGAGGAGAGAACAATGGGCAGAAGGGGCAGGGGAAGCTCCTCCCGGATTTACAGCCCTGGTATCTTTGCAGGAAATGTGTTGAGTGGAGTCAATGGGAAGTGGTTTCTGGGTCACTTTACAGATTAAGGGCAGGTTAGTCCCTCTGAGGGGCATGGGGTACAGGGGAAGAGCGTTTGGGGACTGTACAACGCTTGTTATGGGATGTGTAGGGGCAGCATCAAAGGCAGGAAAAGGGAGTGATCAAGAAGAGGAAACAGCATGGAAAAACTAGGGGGGAAGAGGGCAGAGAAGGGGCTGGCTGCATGTACATAGTATGCCTGTCTGGCCATGCCCTGTATGTCAACAGTGCAGTCTGTCTTGTCGTCTTAGTAAATTATTCTTTTTTTAATTTTTTTTTAATTTCCTGGGAAGGAAGGGACTCCACAGTGCCTGTGGAGGTCTAAGTGGCAGTAACTGGAAATACCTGAGTGAATGCATATTGTGTGGGTGTGTAAGTCTATTTGTAATCACTAGCGAAAATCAAGTCACAATAGCTGGTGAGTGAGTAGGGTAAGAGGCTTGAGAACCATGAGCTGGCATGGCTGCAAGTCTGGACAGATGCTGGAAAGACCAGTCTGAGAGTCAGCTACTAGAGCTCCCAGGAGGCCCAAGCCAGCTATTCTTGGGTCTGGAAGTCAGAGTACCAGGGAGCAGCTACCAAGACAACAGTTTGCATCAGTGTGTGAGGTGACTGGGAGACCAGGGAAGAGCCAATGTCTAAGGTACATGTCTTGTGTGTCTGAGTGTCCACCGGGGTTGCAGGCCTCGAACTCGCATCCTGGTGCCAGCAACTAAGGAGACCAGCTCAGGCTCCAGATTGTATAGCCAGCTACTGGATAGCTGGTCTTAAGACACTAGAGGGATCAATAGTATGTACGTCTATATTTCCTGTTAACACATTCATCAGCTAGAGAAGGGGATAGGATCGGGTTGTTTGTGCTGTGCTTGCTGACTGCTGTGTTTTCTGCCTTAGGCCAATCATGTACATATTATATGCATGTATATTTTGTGTGCATGAGTGCTTATTGGGAATACATGCTTAGGCTTGCTACTGGGTGTTCCTGAGGACATGGAACTGAGCAGCCTCTTTTCTATCAGGCCAACTGATTCAGCAGCTCTTTGCAGTTGAAGTTGTAAGGGACCTCCTTGCTCAGAGCAGGTTGCTTGGGAATGCACCGTGTCAGTTTTTTAATATTTCCAAGGATGAGAACTCCACAACCTCTCTGGGTAACCTGTTGCAGTGTTTTAACAACTCACAGCAAGTTTTTTCCTTACCTTCAAATTGAATTTATTGTATTTTTATGTGTTTCTACTGCTGCTGCTCCTTTCACTGGATACTACTGAGGAGAGTCTGGCTACCTTTTCTTCACTTCCTTCCATCAGGTATTTATACACAATTATAAGAGACACCCAGCTCTCCTCTTGAGGCTGAATGGTCCCAGCTCTCTCAGACTCTCCTCATATGTCAGATGCTCTAATCCCTTCAAAATAATAGTGGCTTTTCACTGGACTTGCTCCAGCAAGTCTGTCTTTCTTTGTACTAGGAGAGCCCAAAACTGGACACCATGCTCCAGCTGTCTGACCAACGCTGAATAGAGGGAAAGAATTGGCTCCTTCCAGCTACTCGTGATGCATTTGCTAATGCAGCCCAGATACTGTTGGCCTCCATTGCTGCAGGGGCACATTACTGGCTCAAGTGCAACTTGCTGCTCACTACAACCTGCAAGTCTTTTCCCGCAAATCTGCTTTCCAGACAGTCAGTATCCAGCATGTACAGGTGCATGAGGCTCTCAAGGTCACACAACTATCTGATGTATCAACTACTTTCAGTTTCTTATCATCTGCCAAGATAGGCTGAAGTTTAAATATGTACGACACAAGCTCCCAATCCTGTGTCAACCTCATCAGGGCTTATCTTATAGCCTAGATATCTGCTATGTAGCAACTTTATTTATTACCTATACTTCATGTTAAAGACACCTATTATTAAGATTGAATTTACTGATACACTCTTACTGTGAGTCTTGTTAGTGTATCTTGTCGGTTGTATCTCTTACTATAATTGCAGTGACTTGAGTAGGCCAGGTACATGTATACTATGGTTCCTTGTGTATACCCTGCTGCTTCTTGTGTTGAATAGAAACCAGCCTTCTTGCTTCAGGTTGCAGTTCTTCAGATCCCTGCTTCTTAACCCTTCTGTCATAAATGGTTAAGCTAGACCTTCCCAGGAGCAGGAGTGTTAATTTATAGCCTTAAGAATTTGGAACACTATACAGTTACAGAAACACTGATAGCTATCTACAGCAAGTAACTGATTGCTGAATGGCTAGCACCCAGCTTCTTCACGAACCTAGTTTAGCTTAAGCACTGAAAAATAAATCTTGAGGTGACTACTTTTCCCAGGTAGGAGAAGGTCTTAGGAACATCAAAGTGAGATTTTTCTTTTCCCCCTGGACAGTCTATTCTGCAGGAGAGGGAAAAACTACTCATGTGTATTTCAAACTACAGCAGTAGCTTCTAAGACTTCTCATGGTTTGGGGGTAAACATAGAAGCTGTAAAAAGATGGACTTGGCTAATGGATGGATACAGCTGTAACTGGGCTTACAGAAAAAAGTCTGAAGTGACCAGCTGGCTATGTATCCTTTAATGCAATTGCATTTCCATATTAAACCTGTAGTTAAATGGACAAAGATCATTGGCTGAAACTAAACATGGATGTAAGGACCTTGCTGGAACTTATAATGTATATGTTAAAGTAAAATTCCCAATCATATTTGAAATGAGACAAAGAACGCCAACACAGCCTCCTCTGCCACAGGTTTATTTACAAAATACTATTTACAGTCTATAACTGTCTTGAGCTCTGATAAATAATTTTTCCTCCACAGAGAAGGAGTAAGACAGACCCTCTACACATTTTTCTGTTACAGATACCCTCTCCAGCCAAACAAAACTATTCTCTCTTTTAAAAAGAGGCAGAGAAAAAGGGTACCTAAAGGGTTTTCTGTCCATGGCAAAAGTAAGGGTATTAGGCAGGTTGGAGAGATGTAAATCTCCCCGCTGAAGTACACATGTGCAAAACAGCAACATGCTGAGGTTACATGATCAGATAAGTTGCAGATGGAGTGCTGCTGCTCCTGATTTCTCCTCCAAAAGGTACACCATTAGTTGGTATTTAAGGCAAGAATAGCTGAATTAAAAAATATAGCCTTGTGAAAGACTGCACAGTTTGTTCCTGTTGTAAAACAAGGAAGACAGAAGGTTGCTGAAGTGAGAAGGGTTGTATGCCAGGGAGTGAAAGGGCCCAATCTCTACATGGCTGTGTCCTTGTGCATGTTCTCTGAATGTCTCAGTCTATCTGAACTCTCATTTCCAATCTTAAAACATGATCTACTGCTCCCAACCTGCTTTGTATGTATCCTTATGTTTATATGGGCCTCTAATATACATACAGTATATCAGAGATGTACTGAGCGTCTGAAACTCTAGTATGTAGAGTACAGGGATTACTTAGTGCTGAACAGAATGGACTACAGAGAACAACTCTAAGACCAGTGCTCTGAATCACACTGATAGTTCCTGTAGAGCTAAAGCAAGGGGGAACAGAAATTGGAGCAGGTGGTGTTGCCTCAGGAGCCTTTTCAGTTCTGGTTATTCTGCTTTGCTTGTCCCAGTCACTCATTTGGAAGCAACTGCCATAGGAATGATTCCAAGTGATATCTGGTAAGAATGGACATCTAGCAAGCTTAAGAGAGCAGCGACTGGTCACTCCTTAAAACCTTGGATGCTACACAGGATCCTCTTCTGGTGGCCTGGAAGTGACACTCCCATCTGTTTCAAGTCCCTGAAGGAAATGGAAAAAGAAAGGAAAAAATGAATTGTTCTTACTTGGGGAATGGAATGTGGGTAAGGGTAGAAACAGTTATCAAGCATTAGTTCAGAAACCTTTTTTTCCCTCAGTGAACCCTACCTTTTCTCTGGAAGGAAGAAACTTCTAGATGTTCTGCCCCTCTCTAGCTACCTCTGCCCACCCAGTCAACTGCCTTCTCCCATCTCGTGGAGGCTTTGCTCCCATCAAATCATGACTATGCTCATGTCAGTTTGTGATATGTCTGTCCCTGCACTGTGCCTGCTCATTTGTTTTATGTAACTGCCCTGGTTGGAGCCGACTATACATCCCAACCCTACAACAGAATATGCCTGTGTTGGTAAAGCATTTGACCTGAGTCCTAAGGAACCCAGAAGGACTTTGCTCTATAATAGAACAGTGCCTGGCTGATGCGAGAGGAATATCAGCAACCCATCAAGGCAAGAAAATTATCTTATAAAGTCTTACAAGGGTGGGGAGATGGTCAGGTCAGAGAACTGTCTGCCATCTATTGTTTTCCCTTGCTGTTTTTATCCAGTGTGAGTACAGAGCAGCTCAGGCCCCTGAAAAGCCTCACACAGGGACAGTTAGGGAATTAGTCTTACAGTCTAGGCTGATCCCAGTTCTTCTGGGCTGATTCTTCCAGGCTGATTCTTCCCTTTTAGGTCCACTTCAATTTAACTATATAGAGGAAGATGGAGAGAAGCCTTCTAAGTAAATATGAGTGTCTGTTCAGATAGCACAGGGACAGACACAGTCATTTGTAGCATAGCCTGGGGTGCCTTGTGGGAGCCTAGCCTGCCCTTACTCAGCAGTGAGCTCCAGAATAGACTCCATGGTGTCCAGGCCAGCAGTGCGAAAGTTGGAGATGTACCGCTTCATGCGAATGGATTCCAGCCACTCAGGGATGGATCGATAGGGGATCCCATCAGATCCACTGCAGCTGGGAAGCCGGGGTGTTACCCTAAAGACAGATAAAACCCTCATTAGCCAGGCAGCTACCTTAAATGGCCCGTACTATGAGATAGTAGCTATAGAGCAAGGATGCTCTGCCAGGACTAGGCCCATTTATCTGCCCTCTGCACAGTGAGGTCAGACTGACCAGGCCAATGGGCACGTGCTCTGTCACAATGCAAGAGAGAGAACTACTATCCTCTGCACACGGAGCATTCAAGGTGCCTCTTGCCAGCATGCATTGCTAGCACTCTCTCCTCCTGCTGGAGGCGGGCAGGTGAAAATCTACCAGTTAACCTCTCTTCCAATCATAGCCTGCTTACCTGGGGTCAAAGTCTGCAACAGGCCGGAGGAGCTGGGGAGTTGAGATGAAATGTTGCAGCTGTGCCCGGATTTCCTGAAAATGAGGCCTCCTCATCCGATTGTGTGACCAACAGCTCTTCATGAGCTCATAGAGGATAGATGGGCAGTCCACAGGTGGAGGGAGCCGGTACCCATCCTCTAGGCTTTTCATCACCTGCACAGAGGACAGAGAGAACATCTCCAGAACCAAGGGCCATGGCTGATTTAACCAGTCTTTAGTTTGGCTCATTGCTATTGACACTTGAATATGATTCAGAGGCCCAAACGCTTGTTGCCCTTGACTTGATTGCATTCATTTTTAGCAGGGAGGGAGACATAGTACATGCATTCCAAAGTTTGTCGAGACTGCAGGCTGGGGGAGATCTACAAAAATTTGACCTACATGCCTTGTTTATTTTTTTTTTCTAAATCAGCACTTTAGCTCAGTTTCTGTTACCTCTTGATTGGTCATGTTCCCATATGGCTTGTCACCAAATGACAGCACCTCCCACATGACAATTCCAAAGCTCCAGACATCACTGGCTGAGGTGAAAATCCGATGAGCAATGGCCTCTGGGGCTGTCCATCGGATGGGAATCTTACCACCCTGTGAAAGAGCAGAGACATAGTGTATCCAGCATGTATTATGGAGTTGTACTTCTTGAGTGCTTTCATGCAAGGAGCTTGCAAAGTGGTTCAAAGACTGGGCCCACTTCACTTGAACTGATGTGTAACCACCCCTGGGGAAATTGTCAAAAGGACAAAAACATTCCTGGAAGGTGATTGAGTTCAAGCTGTCTGTTCAGTTGAGTGCTACACAAAACCACTGCTGTGGGAATAAGAGCCTGACACCAGTCAGAGCCTTACTTTGAATAACACAAGATATTAGCATCCCTGGAACTTTCACTGAAAGGGACCTTCTTTAGTCCAAACCCCTGATCACAGCAGGGCTATCTTTAAAGTTAGATTTAGTTAATTGAGTCCAAAAGATCAGACCTCTTACTTTGCTTCTCATTTCAAAACCACAATCCCTCTTAGGAAGCAAAATCAACATGGACTCCAGACAGAAAAGCACCACCTTCTGAATCATCTGCACTGTGACTTGTGGTTTTATTATGGGTTTTTCTCAGAGATTTTCTGTCCAAATCCTCCCCTGGTCTGGTGTTTCCTATTGTGAAGAAATTCTGCCATTCTGATCTGGCAGAATCCCAATCCTCCTGTGACTACAGTTCATTTACAAGACTGAGATTGTTTTTGCATTACCTTGGTTTCATAGGTTCCCTCTACATCATTCTCCAATATTCGGGAGAGACCAAAGTCAGACACCTTGCATTGAAGACTGCGTGTTACCAGGATGTTGCGAGCAGCCAGATCCCGGTGCACATAGTTATGTTCTGAAAGGTAGGTCATGCCAGAGGCTATTCCCTGCAGCATGCTTACAAGCTGCACAGGGCTAAATTTTTCCTCATTATCCTGCATGGAAGAAGTGAGAGAAGATCCTAGTCAAGTGACATCAACCTGCTTGGCTTCTAGTTACTGGTCTTATCAACTTGCAAAGGTAGACATGGGTAAACAAGCAAAAAGGCAATGCTGCAGCTCAAAGGACCCAACAGGTTCTCACTAAGGGACAGATGGTGGTCTCCAGAGTCATCATTAGGCACCTGCATTTCAACTACCAAAGACAGCACTCAGGACACTGAGCAAACTGGATGGCATCAAGCTTCAACTGCTGATACTGGAAATGTTAGTGAGCAGAAAGTAAGTAGATGTCTATATCTTATTTCTAGTCTTCTTTTAGGGTCCTAAATGCAGGTTAAATGCAAGTTCCGGCAGTACAGAAGCCTATCACAGATTGGAGTCTCACCCGGAGGAAGGTATCCAGTGCTCCATTCTCCATATACTCAGTGATGATCATCATTGGCCTCCCTTGAAGAAGATAAGGAGGTGTCAGCCTTTTTGCAATTCTCCTACTCTTGCCTTTCAATACTCTCCACGTTGCCCCAACATAGAGAACCATATCCAACCCTAGCCAACATCCCCACTCCACTGGCACAGCTGGCTGACCCTTCTTAGACCTCCCCCAATGATTTTGTATTCCTCCTTGTGTTACAGCATCCCTTACACTATCCCAACTTCTCATCCACACACCAACCCAAGAAGACCTCTCCTAACATTGCCTCATGACTCTATTAGAAAGCCGTATCTCTCCTCTCTTCCTCTTTCTCTGGCATAGGCTAACATGACAATGCCCGTCTTCTTCCAGCACAGCCTCTCTGACAGCATCCTCTCCAAGAAAGGCCCAAGAAATGTGCCAGTTTCTGCTCTCACTCCAGGACTCTCTCCCACACACTCTTACTTTTGGTGACAACTCCTTCCAGACGCACAATGTTTGGGTGATTGAATTGCCCCATAATTGTTGCCTCACGCAGAAAGTTCCACCACTGTGAGTCTGAATGTGTTGACTTCAGGGTCTTGATGGCAACCACGATACGTTCTTTCCCTGGGAGCCGCAGGGACCCATGATAGACCTCCCCAAACTCCCCTGAGGACAATCAGAGGCAAAAGGTTACAGATGAACTCGGGAATAGGCAGCAAAATAACAGTGTGGGGGAACTGAAAGATGAGGAGAGAGACACGTAACTCACCCTCTCCAATCACATTCTCCATAGTGACACAACAGATGTCCAGCTCCTTAGTGAATTCCAGCACCCCCCTGCTGGGATCATCATACGGTTGCAGGTCTACATAGGGCTTCAACCAGACCTTCTCTATGGTAAAAGGAAACAAATGAGAAAACGACCTTGTCAACTCCTTGGACAAGCTTTGCAGGGCAAAGCTACAGGAGAGATGAATCCATGGGATTCTGATGCTGGCAGTAAAAAAAACTACCAAACATACATTGAAGAGTAGCTACTATGTGAAGAGGCAAACTACATCAGAAAATCCATGCCAGTACCTGGTTTGAAATTACTGTATCTTTTAATTCCTTCCAACCCATTCCAGGCCTCTCCCTGGTTCTACTACCTCTTTGAAGCTCACCTCGATCAAAGCCTGAAGTACTGTAATCTGGCTGTGCTTGTCTCCGACGACCCTGCCTTGAATATAAGAAGTAGTCATGAAAATAAAAATGGTCAGCAGATAGCAAAGAGAAAAGCAAGACTTTCAGGGCGTCTGCCCTAGTTGGTCAGGAACGGAGTTCAGGGTAGCATAGAGCAAAGTGGGGCCATACACTGCACCTACTTGATATAGTACAGCTATCAAGAAAATGTGATGCTTCATTTACATTTAGAAGTGGAGTTTTGTTCCCATGCAGGTAGTTTAGTTCACCACCTGCCTGCTGAATTACAGATTAATTTCTATTTGTTTTATGTTTTCTGTACACTTTCAGTACAACACCTGGTCTTCTTAAAACCAAATAATAGCAGCCTTGTATATATTTAGAAAGGAAGTAGAATTTTTTATTTGAGTAGAGGATGACTAAAGTAACAATATATGGAAAATGGTTTAAAATTATTGGATGCATGTATTGCTCACTTAGTTGATCAGCAGCTATAGAAAAGATTGTACCAGAACAATATTAATCTGTCACGATAACAGTATGATAGTGCAGGATTATAACAAAACTAGGAAATCACCACATTTTCCTCTGTCCTCAGAAGCATGCATTATCTTTCTTACAGATATAACAATCCCTTAAATCCTGCTAATCAAAATTACTTAACAAGACTCATTCCATCTTGCCGCAGCACACTGGTCTTACTTCTCTAACTAACCTCTACCCACCCAATATCCTATGAGAAACCAGGGCCTCCCTCCCTTTCTCAAGCTCCCACAGCTCAGCTATTCCTACATCTATACCTTTTTCAATACCAAAAAATCAACACTTACTTTCGCCAAAAGATGAGAAGTCCCAGAAGCAGCCCAATAAATAGTAGAACTCCGAAAATAATAGAGACTATGACTCCACCAGACAGAGCTCCTGTGTCTGCAGAAACAAAGAGAAACGCTATATCATTTAAAAGACCAAGAACTATTTGTCTGGAATGTAGCAACCAGCTTACACCAGCCAATAGTACTAGGTAAGCTACAGCCATTTGTCTTCCAGGCATTTGTCTTCCACCAGATACAAGTCCTATTGTACTGTTACCCATGTGCATAAAGCACCTTCTGATGGGTATCTGGTTGACTCTTACCTGCAGTCTTGGTCTTCTAGCTGTGTAATTTATCTCTATGCCTGATTTCCCACATAAATTCCATGACACTTTCAAAAATTAAGAACAGCTCTCTGCCACTGCTCTTTCAGATCAGATCCTTCTTCCTGCTCAGTAGCTGGTTTAGACTATGGCACAACAAAGACATGATTTTCCCCAGCAGTCTAACTTAACTCTCTTGTTTATGAAATTAATTTCCCCCTACCCTTCCATCAATATCTGGGGTTGGTCTTTTGCCTAATTACCTTGACAGAAGCCACTGTCTGCTTAGAACTTTTGAAACAAGCAACAAATTTATGAACTTGCAGTCTAACACATTCCTGTTTTCTCAAAACTAATCATTCAGTGGTTTCATTTTGTGATTGGATAGCATTTCAGATAGAGTTCACTTATCTCAGGTTGTCTTCTTCCATTTAGATTCGCAAGCTAAAGCCATCCATTTCCATACAGTATACCCAAATTCATCAGAGGAAATGCTAAATGACCTCTGTTGGTGAACTGTGTTTTTAAACCTTATTTCCCATGACTTAAAATATTAAAAAAATTAAAAATATATTAACGGAGGGCTGGAGCACCTCTCCTATGAAAAAAGGTTGAGGGAACTGGGCTTGTTTAGCTTGGAGAAGAGAAGACTCCAGGGAGACCTCACTGTGGCCTTCCAGTCCTTGAAGGGAGTGTATAAACAGGAGGGGGAACGACTATTTACATGTGTTGATAGTGACAGAACAAGGGGGAATGGTTTTAAATTAAGAGAGGGGAGATTTAGGTTAGATATTAGGAGGAAATTTTTCACTCAGAGGGTGGTGAGGCACTGGAACAGGTTGTCCAGGGAGGTCGTGGATGTCCCATCCCTGGAGGGGTTCAAGGCCAGGCTGGATGGGGCCCTGGGCAGCCTGCTCTAGTGGCTGGCAACCCTGCCCACAGCAGGGGGGTTGCAACTAGTTGATCTTTAAGGTCGTTTTCAACCCAGGCCATTCTATGATTCTGTGATACATAGCTCTTCTCCAGGAAATTAAGGGATCTAAATTTTCAAATTCAGATTTAAAAAAATTGGTTCTCCCTGAAAATCTTGTTCCGCTAATATCTGTAGACCATTACAGCTAAACAAAGCTTCTAGAATTATCAAAGTAGAACTCCCACCAAATGAAACCTTGCTGGCACTTCTTTTTAATCCCTTTCATATTCAGAATATCTTCATTTTGCATGATGAGATGATCAACTTTTATTTAAAAAAAAAACATAATCTTGATGAAAGTATTGTCTAACATGTCTTTTTATAATCAAAATCATCTAAGGTACATGTTAACTTACACATTTTCCACAGAACCTTTTTGGTACATTATTCTGTTGGTTAAAGATCATTTACATCATCATCATTTGGCACTGCGACTTCATTAAAATTTTACCAAAAGCTCCTGGTGCCAAAAAAAAGCACAATCTTTAAATGACACTTGAATCATGGTATCACAACTCCTTATCAGCTTTTACACAGTTAACTATTTAGTTACACTAAGGTATGCCTTTGCTTTCTTCCATGTCCTTGTTTCATTATAACAAAACTAGCCTTTCAAAGGCATCATTTCAATGGATGTATTTCTAAAATTATCCATAGGGTCAACAAGAGGATCTATGAATGTGTGGAATGAAGAGACAGCAAACTCCACTATAGAAATTTTTTTATAAAGGGGAAGTTTCTTGGTAACCCAGGGGAAGAGGAGTTTGGATGTGGGGCCTGTATGAGATGTTCTTTTACAAAGGAGAAAGGTCTTCCTTGTAGCCTCAATAGCTTGGCCTTCTACACTTTGTGCTTTGGTGGAGAACTTTTTTCAGTGGCACATACCATCTTTTTGGGCAGAGTTACATTCAGGGGCTGGACTACATACAGTAGAAATTATAAAGCTGGAAAAAAATAGCAGTGAGTCTTTGAGTTCTCCTTTTCACTAGTAACTTTGACACAAAAGGAGGCATATGGTAATCATGTCTCGCTGAAGCAAATAGCTCCAGTACAGCCCGTAGCAAACCGCACTGTCCAGGGAAATTTCCTCAGCCACCGAAACACCATGCCACTCCCACGCCAGCACAGGGGCGCCCCAGGAACCGGCAGCTCTCGTGAAGGCGGCTGATGCAGCTGACCGGCAGCCATCCCCCACTCCCTCAACCAGGGGTCCTAGGCAGTGCAGCGACAAGGACAGGCAAACAGGGTGTGGAGTGGCGTGGCATGGCATGTCAGTCAGGGAGTAGCGAGGAAGGTCTGGAGCAAGGGCGGCTGTTGGAAAGCAGGGGAGACCTGAATTACACAGAACCCAGCAACCGGGCACCATCTGTGACCATCTGAACAGGCAAAGGGCAGAGTTCCTACGTGACCCTCAAGGCAGAATGGTAGGCATCCGTCTGAGAGCGAAGGCTGCAGCTCCAGCTGGGTGGTCTACAGCATCTGCCCCAGCAGTGGCCGATGCCTCCACCCAAACAGAGTTGATGAGGGGAGAGGCTGCAGTGCAGACTTAAGACTGTAAGATGTGCCTATACCTTTCTCCTGGGGTAGGGCTAGGCACCGGACCTGCCTGCAAAAGGTGTGCCCAGGTGGAGGAGCTCCAGCAGCAGGTGGCTGAGCTGCAGGAGGCAGTGAGAAGGCTGTGGTGCATCAGGGAGGCTGAGAAGGAGCTACATAGCTGGTTCCATGTGCAGTCTGCAGTAGACCCACTGTCCATTGCCATACAGCCAAAAGCATCCCCACCAGCACACACAAAAAGGAAGGGGAACAATGGTGAAGAAGAATGGAAGCTTGCAAGGGCAAGGAACAGCAGGAGGAAGAGGCTTCCCTTGAAGCCTGAGGTGCCCTTGCAGAACCACTTCACCACTCTGCAGACCAATGAGGAAACACCCATTGTACCAGGAGAGACACTGGAGCTGAGTAAAGCAGCCTGATCTGCTCCTTGGATAACAACCAGCACATCTAAGAAAAAGCAACAGGTGATAGTGACAGGAGATTCTCTTCTGAGAGGTGCGGAGGCACCCATTTGGTGACCTGATCTGCTCTCTAGAGAGGTATGCTGCTTACCAGGGGCTCATATCAGGGATATCACCAAGAGGCTACCAAGCCTTGTACTGACTATTATCCCCTGCTGTTGTTTGCATCAACTGTGGACACCAGTGATACAGCCAGGAGCAGCCTGTGGTCTCTCAAGAGGGATTGCAGAGCCTTGGGAGAGGCAGTAAGGGACTCTGTAGCGCAAGCAGTTTTTTCATCAATCCTTCTTCTCAATGGGAAGGGATTTGAAAAGGCCAATCAAACCTACCAAATCAACAAATGGTTACAGGAGTGGTACCACAGCCAGGGGTTTGTCTAGTTGGACCATAGGACTCGCTTTGAGAAACCTGGTCTACTGAGAGCTGACGAGGTCCATCTGTTGGAGAAGGGGAAGAGCATCTTTGGTCATAGGCTTGCCAACTTGGTTAAAAGGGCTTTAAACTAAAGTTGCTGGGGGAGGGGAACCTCAATCCATTCCAGTCATATGATTTTGAGGCCAAGGCCAGCAACAGGTGCCCAGAGCCTGGAGAAGAACCACAGGTCATCAGGAAAATGCCTGAAGGGAAACACAAAGGACTTCCTGCCAGTAAGTCAGCTTCATCAGGGGCCCAACTGAAGTGCCTCTATGCAAATGTGTGCAGGATGGACAATGAACAAGAGGAGTTAGAGATGTGCGCATGCCTGCAGGGCTATGATCTCATTGGCATCATGGAGACTTGGTGGGATGGGTCCTACAACTGGAATGTTGTCATGGAGGGATACAGGCTCTTCAGCAAGTAAAGGCAGGGGAGATGAGGAGGTTGTGTCATCCTCCATGTCAGTAACCATCTGGAGTGCATGAAGCTCCACCTGGGGATGGATGAGGAGCCTACTGACAGCCATGGGGTCAGGTTTAAAGGGAGGGCAGGGACAGAGGACATTATAGTGGGGGTCTGCTACAGGCCACCTGACCAGGAAAACTGAGTGGATGAGACCCTCTATAGACAAATGGGAGCAGCCTCATGTTCACAAGCCCTGATTCTCATGGGGGACTTCAACCACCCTGATATCTGCTGGAGGGCCAACACAGCACAGCATAAGCAATTCAGGAGGTTTCTGGAATGTGTTGGTGATAACTTCCTTCTCCAAGTGATAGAAGAACCAACCAGGAGAGGACCTTGTTCTCACCAGCAAGGAAGGGCTGGTAGGGAATGTGAAACTCAAGGGAAGCCTGGGCAGCAGTGACCACGAAATGCTGGAGTTCAAGATCTTTAGGACAGTGAGGAGGCTGGGTGGCAAACTCACTACCCTGGACATCAGGAGAGCAGAGTTTGACCTCTTCAGGGATCTCCTCACTGGAGTAACATGGGACAAAGCCCTGGAGGGAAGAGAGGGGCCCGAGAAAGCTGATTAATGTTCAAAGATCACCTCCTCCAGGCTCAGGAGCAATGTGTCCCAACAAAGAGAAAGTCAGGCAAAAATACCAGGAGGCCTGCATGGATGAACAAGAAACTCCTGGATAAACTTAAACTCAAAAAAAAAGCCTATAGAGGGTGGAAGCAAGGATGGATAGCCTGGGACAAATACAGAGAAATTGTCCGAGCAGCTAGGGATCAGGTTAGGAAAGCTAAAGCCCTGATAGAATTAAGTCCGGACAGGGATGTAAAGTGCAACAAGAAATGCTTTTGTAGGTATGTTAGGGATAAAAGGAAGACTAGGGAAAATGTGGGCCCTCTCAAGAAGGGAACAGGAGACCTGGTTACCCAGGTACGGAGAAGACTGAGGTACTCCATGAGTTTTTTGCCTCAGTCTTCACGGGAAAGGGTTTGTGCCACACAGAATCATAGAAGGCAAAGGCAGGGACTGGTAGAATGAAGACCCGCCCACTGTAGGAGAAGATCAGGTACAAAACCACCTAAGGAACCTGAAGGTGCACAAGTCCAAGGGACCTGATGAGATGCATCTGTGGGTCCTGAGGAAAGTGGCAGACATAGTTGCTAAGCCACTATCCATCATATTTGAGAAGTCATGGCAGTCTGGGAAAGTTCCTGCTGACTGAAAAAGGGGAAATATAACCCCCATTTTTAAGGAAAAAAAGAAGACCCAGGGAACTACAGACCAGTCAGTCTCACCTCTGTGCCCAGCAAGACCATGGAGCAGATCCTCCTGGAGATTCTGCTGAGGCTCACAGAAACATGGCTTCACCAAGGGAAAATCATGCCTGACATATTTAGTGGCCTTCTACGATGAGGCTACAGCATTAGTAGGTAAGGGAAGAGCAACTGAAGTCATCTACCTAGACTTGTGCAAAGCATTTGAAACTGTCCCACACAATATTCTTATCTCTAAATTGGAAAGACATGGATTTGAAAGTTGGACCCCACGGTGGATAAGGAATCGGCTGGATGGTTGCACTCAAAGAGTTATGGTCAATGGCTCAATGTCCAAGTGGAGACCAGTGACAAGTGGTGTTCCTCAGGGGTCAGTACTGGGACCGGTGTTGTTTAACATCTTTGTTGGAGACATGGACAATGGGATGGAATGCACCCTCAGCAAGTTTCCTGATGACACCAAGCTGTTGTCTGCAGTCAATGTGCTAGAGGGAAGGGTTTCCATCCAGAGGGACCTTGACAGGCTTGAGGAGTGGGCCCATGCAAACCTCATGAAGTTCAACAAGGCCAAGTGCAAGGTCCTGCACCTGGGTCGGGTCAACCCAAGCACAAATACCAGCTGGGAGAAGAATGAATTAAGAGCAGCCCTGAAGAGAAGGACTTGGGGGTGCTGGTAGATGATAAGTTCAATGTGAACCAGCAATGAGCACTTGCAGCCCAGAAAGCCAACTGTATCCTGGGCTGCATCAGAAGAAGTGTGACAAACAGGTCAAGAGAGGTGATTCTGCCCCTCTATTCCGCCCTTGTGAGACCTCACCTGGAGTACTGCATCCAGCTCTGGTGTCCTCAGCACAGGAAGGACATGGACCTATTAAAGCAAGTCCAGAGGAGGGCCACAAAGATGATCAGAGGGCTGGAGCACATCCCGTACGAGGACAGGCTGAGAGAGTTGGGGTTTTTAAGCCTAGAGAAGAGAAGGCTCTGGGGAGACCTTACTGCAGCCTTCCAGTACTTAAAAGGGTCCTACAGGACGTCTGGGGAGGAACTCTTCACTAGGGAGTGTAGCAACAGGACAAGGGGTAATGGCTTTAAGCTGAAAGAGGATAGATTTAGACTGTGTATTAGGAGGAAGTTTTTTACTGTGAGGGTAGCGAGGCACTGGAACAGTTTGCCCAGAGAAGCTGCGGATGCCCCATCCCTGGAGGTGTTCAAGGCCAGGCTGGATGAGGCTTTGAGCAACCTGGTCTAGTGAAGGGTGTCCCTGCCGATGGCAGGGGGGTTGGAACTAGGCGATATTTAAGGTCGTTTTCAACCCAAACCATACTATGATTCTATGATTTTGTTAACATTCAAACTTAGAAACATTACCCATAATCAAAAGGTCTTTCAGGAGAACTAAATAATTTGCCAGTACAACAGACAAACCCAAGACTGATCCGTTCTGAATGGGAAAATACAAGTGAATTTTAAACGACAGCAAGGAAACAGGATAAATGTCTCCTTGTTGTACATTTTTACAAAGCAACAGTCTTGGCCCTGGTGACAAGGAACTCAGTAGTGTGGTGCCTGTGCCTTACAGCTTGCAGAACACAAAAAGAGATCCATGTACCATGTGAATATAGAATCTAATGGAGAAGTGAACTTTCCTCAAATGAGATACCAGTGGTTGTCCTCTACCTGGTGGAAGGGTGCGGAATTCCTGCTCCAGGGAATAGGGCCCAGGCCCAAGGGGTGTGATGGATCTCACACGAAGCAGGTAAGCTGTGTCTGGCTGCAGGTCTGTCAGAGTGACATTTGGCTCAAGAAGGTGCTTCACTGTGTAATGTGCCTCCTCTCCCTGCAGAAATCAAACAGGGTTAAGTAACAAATACACCTTGAACAAAGAGGACATTTGCACCTCTTTGGGTGAAAGGGGGCAGAACAAATAAGGTGGGCCTCACCTTCTCAAAGAACATGACCTCATACTCCACTGAGGTCCAGCTGCGCTGCCATGGAGCAAGCCAAGAAACAGAAAGACTACTGTCATCTCTTTGTGTCAGGATAAACTGGGATACTGTCACTGGAGCTGCAGGGGAGAGAACAGAGAACATGAGGAAGAAATACAAACATAATGCAGACTAGGCCCCCTCTCCACCAGAAGCTCTCTCTTTCCTTCTCTGGTCATACTATGCAACTGAAACTTACTTTCTGTGCCACTACCACTCCCTCATCTTTCTCAACTGTGGTGACAGGGAAACGAGGACTCAGGACTCATGTTGCTTTCCATGAATAGTATGCTTCTACTCCAACAGTGAAAGCATAACTTTGGCCCTCAAAACAAAATCAGTGTTCCAAGAAACTACATTTAATCCAGCACTTCACTGAAAGTGCTCAATTTGAAATCAAAAACTTTATGATTTTATGCTCTTACAGCAGCAGTAACACAACTATCCTATATGATTTATGAATGCACCTCCATTTTGTAAGGCTAAGTGAAATTCAGTGCTCAAAATCTCTCAGCTGACTGCAAATGCATGCTATTCATAAATAGAAAGATAATTCTCAACAGCCTGCAAGGACTGAAGAGTCAAGCCTGGTTCTCTCCTTGTCCTTCATCATCACCAGGAAGTTGTGAGGCAAGCCAAAAGTAGATCTGCTTTTCTAGCTCAGAGTTGTGCTCCCCCACATAGCGCCAAGAAGAAAAGTCGTATTTTGTCACTAAATCAGAATTTGGGGAAAGCACCAAGGGCTGTTGAGCACTGTGATGTCACTTTTCTATAATCATGTTTCACAGCACTCTGGAAAGTATTCACAAGACAGCCAAACTAGCCAGCTTGAAGCTAAACTACAGAAATATGTCAAGAACTTGCATGGTTTTTAAAATACTAATTTCTTCATGCTTTCAAAGCTGTTTGTGTTTTTTTTTTCATTTACAGCAGGGTTTCCATTGTGTTTGGTCAGATTTTTTTCAATATCCGAGTAATGGGAAATATTTCATGCCACAGTCCCTATTCTTCCTGTCACACAGGTAACAATACTTAGGCTGAACTACACTAGTGTATGACAGGGAGGGCTTTATCCTCCTCACCTCTGTTAAGTCTTTGGTGGATTCATAACTCTTGGTGGGTAATGATTACTGCTGCTTTGACTTGCAAAGAATATGACTGATGGACTTTACATACCAGAGCCAGAGGCACCTTAGAGTCCTTATCATACCATATCAATACATGTGGCAGACAGAAGGAGAAGATGGAGAAAGCTTAAACATTCACAGAGATTCCTCATCCTTTTCCTGACAAGCAGGAAGAACTTCTCTCTGCTTTTGCTAACCTGCATGTCCAACAGTGACCCAGACAGCTGGAGAAGTTCTCTGTGGAGCAGGTCCCATTCCTGAAACACCATTACGGGCTTCCACAGTGAATGTGTAGTTGGTGTAAGCTTCTAGGCCGTCCACATCCACAGCAGGTTTAGTGAGACCAGAAGCACGGGGGGAGAATACCACACCAGCCTCACATGGCTCACACGACAGGAAATGGCAGCGCTGACAGAAGACTGTGTAAGTCAGGTCCTTTCGCCCACCGTGGTCGCTGGGTGGCTGCCACCACAGACTCAGCTGCGTGCCAATAAGGGAGAAGCTGACATTGCGGGGAGCTGAGGGGGGGCCTACAAGAAGCATGAAAGAAAGTATTAGATCCAGCTGTTAATACCCAAAGTACCATGGCAGTTTCCCATCTGCTGCTGCATTTTGAATAGAGCCCTCTGTCCCCCCAGCCTTTCCCTCTTTGATCTCTCATCCCCCTTCCCAACATTTTGTTTCCTCCCATCTCCTTGTTCGTAGAATCATAGAATGGTTTGGGGTGGAAGGGACCTTTAAAGATCATCTAGTTCAACCCCTCTGCCATGGGCAGGGACATATTTCACTAGAACAGCTTGCTCAAAGCCCTATCCCACCTGACCTTTAACACTTACAATGATGGGGCATCCACAACTTCTCTAACCAAACTGATCTAGGTTCTCGCCACCCTCATAGTAAAAAATGTCTTCCACATGTCCCATCTAAATCTGCCCTCTTTCAGTTTAATACCATTGCCCCTTGTCCTGTCACTACAGGCCAAGGTAAAAAAGTAATCCTGTGTCTTTCTTATATGCCCCCTTTATTATTGAGAGGCCCCAATAAGATCTTCCCAAAGCCTTCTCTTCTCCAGGCTGAACAACTCCAACTCTCAGCCTTTCTTCATTAGGAGAGGTGTTCCAGCCCTCTGATAATTTTTGTGGCCCTCTTCTGGACCCACTTTAACAGGTCTATGTCTTTCTTGTGCTGGGGACCCCAGAGCTGGATGGAGCACTACAGGTGGGGTCTCAAGAGAGCAGAGTAAAAGGAGAGAATCACCTCCCTTGATCTGCTGGCCACACTCCTTTTTATGCAGCCCAGGATACAATTAGCTTTCTGGGATGCAAGCGCACATGGCCAGCTCATGTCCAATTTTTCACACACCAGTATTCCTAAGTTCTTCTCTGTAGGGCTGCTCTCAGTAAGTTCATCTGCCATTCTTTGTAGATATTGTTCTTTCTATCTGTGACTCACGGGTGCAAGCAATGTTATGGCCTTCCGAAGGTACTCGGTAGAAGCCTGCATTGCAGGAACAAGATGTAGCCCCTGACTCATTGGACAAGCTGTTAGGGGGGCACTTCAGGCAGCGTTTAGTCTCCAGGGAGTGACGGTAGAATCCTCGCTGGCAGGCTGCAAAGAGGCAAAGAAGTCAACAATAAACCAAGATCAACAAGAAACCACCTGCCACTTTTGTTCAGTGTCTTGAACACTCCTTTATCTGCTTGCTTTTCTTTCATTTTCTTATCTCACAAAAATATTTAGGTTGGAACGAGCCCCTGAAGGTCACATAGGCCAATCATCTTCTCAGAGCAGATAGAGAGGAGACACAAAACCAAAGCAGGATCACTGTTATGATAGGACTTGTAGACTGAAGAAGGAAGATCTCATTCCTCACAGATGCTGTATGAAAACAGAACCTGGTCAACCTCAGACACTTCTTTCAATGTAAACTCAGACTGGTCCCCTCTTGCCCTTCAAGCTTTCCATACCATAAATAAGAGCTGTAAATACTAACTCTAAGTCCTTGTACTGCTCAGAGTCCCCTGTTTGCTGATTTCATATGGGATAGCCAGTGGGCTACTTAGAAGAAGCATCTTTTCTGACAATCAGGTGTTGTACCAGAGCATCACCTAGCAGGGCCCTGCGAAATACCTAGATAACTACCAGTTCGTCTAACAGCATTGAGTGTAACTGGCTATGGAGCCAATAGACTGCAAGAGAATAGGTGTCATGTTCTTTTATTTCCAGTCCTACAAAAATAAGCAGTCACATCCTTCTCTAAGTGTAACATGTGACACTCTGTCTTTGTTACATTACTATTAGCTTGATCTACAGGAGCCCTAGTCCTTCTACCAGTTATCTCAAGGTTAATGCTTCACGTCTATAGGTGTGTAGCAAGGAGAAAATGCGTGAAAGAGGTTGAAGTAACCTGTGAATTTAATGGTTTACCAGCCTGTGCTACATTAATCTATCAAATGTTTTTAAACTAAAAAGAAACAACCAACCTATCACTGCTCAGATGGTTGAGGAATGCAAACACTAGTTTTTTGCAACAGCTACCACCTTTATTTAACTTGAGCATTGAGGGAAAGACCCTTATCATATTGCACTATAAAGCAGCAAGTTAAATTAGAGTTTGCAAAATGTAATCTCTCGGGAGATCCCAATGGAGAACACCCCAAAACCATCTGCTCAGGAAACTGACACAAATGGCTTACTGTGGTGGAGCATAGCATAGGAAATTATCCTTTATCCAGAAGGCAAAATACAATCCAGCCTTTCCTACTATGTGACACAGAGGAACACCTGAGGGACATAAAAAAAATTCCACTAACAAAGGCCCAGCAAGACTCCTCATCATCAGTCTGAGGAATAGTCATTATCTTCACTGTACACCAGAATTTCTCTCTAGATTGTCATCAGAGACATGGCTTCATCTCATTCCTATTCGTCCCCCTTCTTGCCCTGGGATGGCAGGGAGACTGTTCCATTAACACTGGATGATGTCAACTGGCCTACCAGTTGGATAGTAATACCATTACACAACCATCTGGAGATACTACAACAGTACAAAGGCCAAAAGAATTTGCAGCAGTGAAGCCTAAGGAGCCCAGATAGGAGAAGTTATTACAAGAAGTAGAAGCAACGAGCACCTTCCAATTTCAGGAAATAAAAGAGCCACTCAGGAACAAGTCTGTCATTCTGAGCTACAATCATACAACTATGTGGTCAATGACAGCAAAGGCTGTTGAAAGAATTAAAAGGCTCAAGCATTGATTTGTCTACCAGCCAGAAGAGATTCCATTTATATTCAAGATCAAATCATCTCCTTCAGAAATAGGCAGGAAGAAGAGAAATTACTTTGATCTCTAGGCTGCTCATGACTGAGAGCACTTCTACACGCTGTAGTGAAGATGAAAGCTTTGTGGCCTCCAGACCCATTTTAATGCAGAATAAGATTTCAAAATTTCTGACACTGGATCAGTTTGGGTCAGGAAAGCTTTGACAGCAACACGAAAAACAAACCAAGCACGGGACAACAGACTTGTATTAGACAGAGATTCTGTTGTTCGTGGATAACACTACATGCCATAAATATGGGATGACATACACACCCTCTTATCATTAGGCTGCAACAGTCAGCAAGTAAATTAAGAAAATTTGGGTTGGGAGACCTTTGCAAGAACAGTTGGCTCTGACCCTAAGAGAACCTCTGTTACACCACTGTTCCTCCAGGCCCAAGCTCCAGTGCCGCTTCAGTCCCCAGTCCACACCTGCTTTACTCACCGGGGGTGCTGAGGTCCTTCAGGAAGGAGAGCTGCCTCGAAGGGAAACAGCAGGATTCCTAGGGAGGGGGGTGCAGGGAGGGAACTGCACGGGGGGCACCTGGGCAAAGGGACAAACCCAGGCAGTAGTGAGCTGGCAAGACCGGGTCACATCACCCGGGGCTATGACTAGCCCAGTACACTAAATGAAGGCAGGAGATGAAGGCAGGAGAGGAGACAACCCACACACCAGCACGACCCCCGGCCCAGGCCCGCTGGGAGGAATGGGGCACCGCGCGGTGGCAGCTCCCGCGGGCAGCAAGCATGAGGCAGCCAGGCTGGGGCCGGCAGGACACGCAGACCCAGGTCAGCCCCGACTGGCGCCCTGAGAGCGGTGCACACAGCACGTCCCCGCAGCCAAGGACATCCCCCGGAACCCCAAGAAGAGGCCCCGGCGCCTAAGGGTGGTGCCCCTGGCCCCGGCGGTGACACCACGGCCCGAGCCACCGGCACCGGCCGCTGCCTGACCACAGGAGGCGGCGTGGTGGCGGTGCTGGGGGCCTCGGCTCCCCCGCCGCGGCAACCAAGGCCCACGCAGCCGCCATGCCGGCGGTGGCCAGCAGGTGGCTCCACAGCACCGGCGAGGAGCCCCGAGGCTGCGGACCCCGGCCGGGCGCGGAGGCGGCAGCGCCCGCCGGGCCCGCGGTGCCCAGCCCCGCGCGGAAGCTGTGCGAAGGCTCCCGCGGAGCGCCCGGCAGGTCTGGGGGTGGGGGTAGCAGACGCTGGCGGGCAGCAGCCGGGGCCTACTGCGTGAGCGGCTGGGGAGGCACTGCCCGGCGAGCGGCAGGCCTGGGAGTCATTATGTACCCAAAAGAGCTTCATACAGCTGGGAATACACCGAGACATCGAGGGAACTAGTTCAGAACCTCAACCTGTGGCTTTGTGTCCTGTAACTGAGGTCAGGTTTTCTTCCCTGTTATGAGGCAAGGGTCATAGTTCAGCTTTCCTTTTTTCAGTTACTGCTAATACAAAATTTAGAACCAAAGGACACTGACAGAATGTCTTCCTCTATTCTGTCTCCCTTTATATGTTTGAAGAAGTCCTTCATCTTCTGAGGACAAACTAGAACCTGTGACCTGTGCCATCATCCTGACCTGGATTGTTCCCAGTCCTTTGCACAACGCCTGGTCTTTTCTCTCGAGGGAGAGGACCCCAACATATCCCACAGCAGGCAACCTACGTTCACCTTCTTTGATCCTCCAGTAAGACACTACTCTGAACATGAAGTACCTCTCCCTACCCCTGCTAGGTTCTCCCCTCTTCCCTTCCTCTCCTCAGAGACTTCCCCAGTCCCTACTGATCCTACAAAAGATCTTCTTCTGGCGGCAGCTGTACTTGGGTGGAGTGGGATAAAAGCACAGATGTAGAATGATCCTGTCCTGTGATAGCAGTCAGGGCTTGTCCAGACATGACAGCTTCCCTGCCCCTTCCCAGGGGAGTGCTCTCGGGAGGGCAGGGAGAGCTCTGTAGTACCGAAGTGGAAAAACTGGCTGAGCTATGCGAGGAAGGAGGATTGCTGGAGAAGAGAAAGGATCTTGTGCTTCAACCTTCACCAGCTCCCCAAGCAAAATGAGCAGCAGTGGGGATTCATAGAGGTACCAGATCCTTGCAGCAGAGCAAACGCAGAACAAAGCAGAGACGGGGCACCTGCTGATCCTGAGAGCAGTGCGTGGACTCCTTTTTCTGTGTGCTTAAGCCTTGTACAATATAGCTCTGACAGCAAGAGCAGAGATGTGTAGTTTTACTTCCCTCCCTACAGTAACACGTATCCCTCAAAGCACCACACGTATCCTCTCCCCTAACAAGCACACAAAGTAGCCTGAAGAAGCTGCATCTTGTCTCTTCTGTGGCAAGGGGAGCGCCCTGCACTGCTTGTGGTCCAACAGGCCTGGCTTACTCTGTGGGTCCAGTACCCTGCTGACTCGTGTGCCTTCTAATTGGTCTTCCTCAGAAATGAGCCAGGCACTGATGTTATTGTGCAATGTGCTTTGCATGGTTTCCTATGGCAGAGGAGCCATCCCACTCCAAACAGAAGGGGACACAGAGGAGAAACTTGCACCCCTCCAGCTCTCAACTTTCTTGTCATGGGACAAATTCTCTGTTCCGTGAGTCTGACCCATCTGCCCTGAGAGAATAAGGCTGCCATTTAAGGGTTGAGAACCAGTGGTTGAGTGAGTCAGTGTCAGTCATACAGTTACAGCTTGCAGAAACTAGCTCCAGAGCTGAAGGCTCCTGGATGAAGCCCAAGAGAGAGTGGAGAGGTGTGTGCAGGTCTTGCACCTGACACGAGGAGAAAAAAATCACAACTGAAAAAGAGAAGCTAAGGAGGGGAAGAAAGGTATAAGATACACCTGGCAGGCACAGAGGGCAGGCAAGAGAGAGGTAGACAACACTAACTCCCCTAATCCTGCTTTATGCTTACAGATGCTCTGATCTCTAGCTCCCGGGAACCTCTCCCATCGCCTACAGCCAGTGAGCATACTCACCTACGCAGCTCCCATCGACTTCCTCAAACCCCACAGCACAAAGGCATCGGCCCATTGGTACCAGCCACTCCCCGTCAGTGCTGCAGTGCATCCGGGGGGGAGAGCCCACTTCTTCAGCTGCATACTCCACACAGACCCCAGGCACTTCTGTCAGCCCGTCTGAACCTGCTAGCGTCTCTGGAAAATGAGCCAGGCCCCTCACTGCTTCTGGGCAAGTCTTGTAATACACTCGGACAGACACCATCGCTACGCAAGCCCCAGAGTTCTGGAAAGCCAAGTAGAAGCCCCGGCGAGACAGTTTCCCAATGGGGCACACTTCTGTGTTCAGCTGCATGGTGCCTGATTCGATGTCTCTGCTTGTGAAACTTCGATCTGCTGCTACAGTGTTGAGCTAAGTGAAAGAGAAGAAAACAACAGCTTTAACAACTAAGCAGGAAGCAGCAGCTGAGATGCTGATGCCTCTCAAAATTCTTTTACACTAAGACCTTTTAGAGGCTGTATGGACAACTGTTTCTAATGCCAATGCACTGCATGCTTTCTTTGCGCGAGGAGGAAGTGTTAACAATGGGATCCGCATCCTTTCTCAGCTCTATACTTTCCAGCATTTCCTTTCAATTCCTTGTCAGTCATTCACTGGTCTTGTATAGTACACTGTGTTCTGGGTCTCTGATCTCAGAAGTCTTTAGGAACTGCCCCTAAAGAAGCAAATCTGTCCACTGCAATATTTGTTTGCAAATTGTATGCAGTAAAATCACAACAGTGCTTACAGCTGTGTTTTTAAATTGACCACTGAATTGCAGACACCTGTTTCTAGGCTGTACTTGATGCAGATCAGATACTGCAAGGTGCTTCTCATGCAGCACTCAACATATTTCAGCACTGTAGATACTCAGGTGAAAAATTCCTCCACACTCATACATTCCCACTGCCTCAGCAAACAAAGGATGAGAGACAGGTGCTTTCAATGCTTGGGCCTCCATATCATGTGATATGGAAGAGCTAGGCTGCAGGTGTGGTGGCCTTTCTTCTCAGAGAAAGCCTGATGGTGGGGTGGCCTTTCTTCTCAGAACCAGAGCCTGATAACTAATCCTCTCCACTGCAGGTCCCTCCCCAGTATATGACACCACCCACTCCATGTAGTTGGATGGCAGATGAAAGGATCTGCACAGCAGCTGCATCTGGTAGTGGAATCCTAAGGAAGCTTTAGGACTTGTGGAGGTATCACACCAATTTGCCTAGTAGGTCACAGCTGCAGGGCAGGTGGAGGAGCAGTGGGTAGGGAGGGAGGGGAATCGTTACCAGAGTCCTGCTCTGCTTGTAGTGGCCTTTACCATTCTTTGTTTTTCTCACGTGCCATTTAAACTGCAGAGGAAAGGGCAGTAAAAAAATTTAGGTCTTTGGCTTCTTTGAGGACAGAACTGGGTTACAGAAGTTCCTTTACAAAAAATCTGTCCCGCAGTTCAAATGTTTCCATGGCAAGAGGGCACTACATTGGGGGAAACAGCAGGTAAAACAAAGCAGTGCTAATGAGAATTTCCTTATAGCAAGCCATTACCTCCAGTTTTAGAGAAAAAAAGACCCTGTATTTTGTAACAATCAGAGTAAATGATCAGGACCACAGAGACCTGAACTTGATTCTGTTATTCACTTTGTCTAATCTTGCTTTGTTACCTAAGGCAGGTCAAATTCGTTTTGTCTCTGCTTTACTATTTCTAAAAATTGGTGTAACCATCCAACACTGTTATAACCCTTTAGAATCCTTACCTACATGGTGTCCAGTTAATTAAGTGGTTATGCAGAATGGAGGTCTGATCTCACTTGAAAACTCCTGTGCCTCCTGTGGCAAAGACTGCTCTGACTATCACAGAGGGCACTGGGGGCAAAGTTTATTCTAAAGACACTTGTTATCCATGCCCCTCCCCAGATGCTGGTCCTCCTGGCCTGCCCCAGCCAGCAAGACACAACTAGTTTAAACTGAAAGATATGACTCAGTCTTCACCCTCAGCACTACGAACCTTGATGAACAGCGGGCGGCGGAACTGGATCCCAACATCTTGTTCAGACTCCATGTAATAGAGATTGAAGGTCTCTTTGCAGGTCACCACTTCACCTTTGAAGCTCTTGCAGTCCCTCACAGTAAACTTTAGCTCCACATAAACACGGGAAGCTGCTTCACCCCGATAAATCCAGTTGGTGCGAAGCCAGTGATCAGTGTCACCCTCGGAAAGCACACTGCAGTCCTGGTACATATAGACCGGGGTACCGTTTATCATCTGCTGCACTTCACTCCACTGCTCCCAGGGAAGAAGAAAACACATTGTTAGATGTGAGAAACAAGTTTTGCTTCAAATAAGACAAAATCTAGCCTAAAAGATCCATTCCCATATAGCATTCAGGGCTCAAAGCCTGGCTAGCTAAAAGTTCTCTTAAACTGATCAAAAGCTGCATCTGGTCTAGAACCCTGTATCTGCCAAACTCTTTACATAGGGAGCAAAGAGGATACTGTAATTAGGATCTGCCTTACGCCAAATTCAAGGGGACTGCTGTGCATTGACCCTTGCTTCCAATTTATTTCTTTCATACACTTTCTTATCTTAGATTAAGAAAAAGACCCACTACTCCCATGTATTAGCCACTTCTCGCTGACACCTTTTATATTTAGGGTATACAGTAGGACATACCAGATCAGGACTATTATCTGTCCCTGAGAATAATGCACAGTGTTATGCGGTAAGAGAAAAGATGGCCAGATACAATGGGAAGGTCAACTGCAAAAGGACTGTGCTAGAGCAAGCACTCATTAATTTGGATTTCACACTTCTTTAAGTGAAATATTTTGCAAACTGATTTATCTGTTAAAACTCAATTGATTTTCCTGACTTCATACTAGGTTCTGCTTCTTCCCCAGGCAAATAATGGCTGAGAGGAGGACAAGGGCCCAGCTGGTTACATGATCTCACTGATATTGTTTGTATAAATCCAATCAGGTTTGATATATATTTTAATACACACCTTTGCTGAATCTTATGTGATTCTAGTTTTGTTTCCTCACCACAGGTCAGATACGAAATGCAAAGAATATTCACTTTTGAATAAGTCACACATGAGAACTGAAAACTTGGAAAGCAAGGTTTTGTCCACATGGAAAGTAACAGGTCCTTTTTCCCCATGCTAAGACTGCCCTTCTCATTATGCTTTAATGTTTAATCAAATTAAATTGAAACAAGTGCCTACATAGGTATTGGCACAAGTTTAAGCATCTTGGGTTTAAATCACACTCCAGGTTAAGATGCAATTTAAACAAAGCCTCAGTCTCTATATTACTCTAGGCTTGTCAAGTTTCATGAACTGACCATGAGATTCACACATTTCTCCAGTGTAACCCTGCAGCCTCTGTCCCAGCTTCTGATCCCACAGACCAGGTCACTCTGCTAGTGGAATACAAGAGATGGATCCACGGAGTGCAAAAGGAGGCTCTGCTTTTATGCCATAACTTAGAGCATGCCTCCTATGCAGCCCCATTCCGAAAACCATCACGGTGCTTTCTCCAAGCTTTCTCCAAGCTAGCAAGCCCTACTGACAGCACAAGCTCATATCTGACTGATTTCAGCTATTTACCTAATTACATACTAGCAATCTCCTGCTAGAAAGTTCTGCGGATGGTGTCTGTGTCACTTGTTTCCTTTTTCTTCATGTAATTAATCTGCATTATTACCCCACCCTCTTATTCCAATTCAGTCGGCATATACCTTCACCACACAGGATTTACATTTATTTCACTTACTGGAGGTCAAAGCATTTGCGATAGCAAGAGAGAGAAACAGATAGATTAGTCTCAGCTGATCAACTAGAAGGGGCAATTCATTTAATCATCCCTTGCACTATTTCATTGAAAAATTTCTGGAAAATGCAACAGAACTGAATCTACAACATATCCTAAAGTATATTGAAATAGAAGAAAAGAAGTTAGAAAGGAAAATAAGAGCAAAGTAGCTTTCATAAGAAACTGCCAATGTTAGGACTGGCTTTTAGAAGCATTTTGCCATGGGTCTCTGCCTCCACCAAGCTGAGGGGAAGTGCATAATTGCATTTGAAGGACAAGAGTTACACAAGTTTCCATTAGCAGTTTATCCTAAGGCAATGCCACAGACACATGTCACCAAGAAAGTGATTTTTGCATGTTTCCCCAAAAGACATGAACTGTTGTGATGCGTATCCTGAATATAACATTTTTAAAACTTAAGTGATATAGGACCAAAATTTCATTTTCAATAGTGCCAACTCTAGCAGAAAAATTTGCTTTAAACTCTTCTGTTGGAAAAAAGTCCAACTGCTAACTCCTATATTTCTTGGCTCATCTCAGCCCAGCTTCTTCCAGGCTGAGCTCTTCAGGGCAAAGATGCTTAGCACTGGCTATTGCACAGTTCCATATGCAGTGTGGTGCAAAGAAATAACAAGGGAGTCTACTGCTGATGGGTAAAGGATAAAATGAGGATATTATTTATGCTAACATTACAGAACTATTGTTAAATATGCTTTTGACTTCTTTTCATTATTCAGTGAGGCATTTAAATTCAAAGTAGTAGAGGAAAACTGTTGCATACAACACTTAATGAAAGGGTGATGAGTCCAGAAGTTGCTAGGCAACTGTCTCACATCCTCAAAGAATCTGCTGCAAAATCAAAATGTATGCCTCTAATTTTTAATGTAATGTTCTTAATGAACATGTTTGGTAAAGTCTGGCTCAATCAATATGAATTACTTGGCTCTCCAGTTTGTCTGCCAAGGACATTGAATCAACCTCCTTTGATAATATAACTTCCTACCCATTTCTTTCCAGAACTGTATCCTTATTACAGTCAACAGTTTGGCCACAGGATGGGAAACATTCTTCTAGGAGAAGTGGGGGTCAGTGGGAGACAGATTTCCTCATTTTAGCAGTGAGTGAACTGTGATTTTATGACACTACAGAAAACTTTCTCATGAGATCCAGAATCATAGAAAGAGTCAGGTTGGAAAGGACCCTTGGAGATCATCTAGTCCAATACTCTGCTACAAGCTAAAGAGTTCTTGAACTCTTTGAATTTTATTCCTTAAAACTCATTTTAAATTTTTCTAAATGTAAATTATTTTTTTTAAGTTTAAACTGCCTTTAAACTAGTCTTTGAACTTTTAGAACCTTTTAGAATTCTTTAAAAGTTGCTACGAAGACAAAAACCAGTGCATTCAGGAGAGGGCTTGACTTTCTAAAAAGTCTAAGGATGTAGCCACTGGATTTGAGAACAAAAGGATGTTCTGTACTTACCAGGAACCCATATACTAACACAGGCACCTAGTTCAGAGATTTGTTCTCAAAAGTCTTGGTCTGGTAGTATAATACTGAGCAAAATAATTCCAGCATAGCAATTAGAGTTAGGTGAATGAAAAGTGCAAAGCAAATGTGCTATCTCAATAACCTCAGAACACTGCAAGTTTAGGAAAAAGGAAGGCAACTTTCCTCCCATTGCTGGGTTGGATTCAATATAAAGAAAGTGATGGAGACAAGCTGTCTTTATGAAGGCAGTTCAGAATTATTTGAATGACAATCTGGAAGGGCGCCAGTAGATATTTTTAGTAATCAGTATTGGCTTGGTCTGCCTTGTGAGTAAAGATACAAAAGATAAGTACATGTGTTATGGTATGGTGGGTTTGTTTGGTAGCAGAGGAGGGACCATAGCAATGGCTCCTGTAAATAACCACTCCAATAAATTGCCCCAGCTCCAAGTCTGCTCTGGTAGTGAGGGAGGGGCTACAATGGTGGCTCCTGTAAGTAACTGCAAAGACTTCCCCCTCTCCCCACCCCCAGCTCCAGGTCTTTGGAGCTGGGGCTGGGGAGGAGTACTACCGAGATGGCCCCTGTGAGAAACTGCTGGAAGTTTCCCCAGCTCCAGGCTGTACCCAGCCCTGGCCAGGGCTGAGCCAATCAACACCTCTGCAAATAACATGTTTAAGAGGGGGCACAGTACATGGAGGGGTTGGCACAGCCGCAGCTGAACCAGCCCGACCATCCAACTCTCTGCCTGGCTTCTTTTGTACTCTAACTTGCCACAGCCCAAGCCTCCACCGTGTCTTGCCTGAGAGCCAGTGAAAGAACCTGTGGTGGAGAGATAAACGGGCTGTGAGAGAGACAATTATGCAGACGCAAAAGTCAGAGAAGATAAAGGAGAGGAAGGAGGTGCCCTGGGACAGAGATTCTCCCATTTGTAGCTCATGGAGATGTAGCCACGGAGGAACCCACACTGGAAGAAGCAGCCGAGCCCAAAGGAGGCAGTGAATTTTGTTGAAGAAACCCACACTGGAACCGAGCAGTTGTCAGAAGACTGTGACCCCGTGTGGAAAGGACTCATGTTGGGGTAGTTTTGTGAAGGACTCTCCCATGAGAAGAGACCCCATGCTGGAGCAGAGAAGTCTGAGCCGCTCCTTTGTCTCCTCAAAGTCTTCTCCTGGCTGCCTTATGGAGTTTTCCAACCCGGGGCTTCTAGTTCCAGCGTGGCGTCCTCCACAGCTGCTTCCAATGGGGCTTCAGTCCCCCGGCGACTCCCCCAACTCACCACGTAGCAAGGGAAAATGGCGGAGTTCTCGGTGACTGGAGTGCCGTGCAGTTCCGTCATCTCTCAAATCCCGCTCCTTTTTCTCCGCCATCGGAGGTCTTCATCGGCTCCCGAGAAGAAGGGCTCCCGGGTGAGCCATGGCGGAAGCTGGGCTACAGCAGATCGCTCGCAGAAGCCAAGCGGGTGGCTGGACAGCCATGCCGGCCGCCTGCCATGCCCAGCTCCCAGTGCCACACCTCACGCACCTATTGTTCGGTGTCCCTTCTTAAATATGTTATTCGCAGAGGTGCCGATTGGCTGGTCTGGGTCCGGAGCATGCCCTTCCTCCACTCCCCCTGTTACCAAATGCTTAGGGGGCAGGGTGACTCAGAGCTACCACTTTAACCCCTCCCTTGCCGCCAGACAAAACCCGTAACAGATGGAAACAAACTGCAACAGTTCATATGTTTTCTTGGAAATACTGTCTCAAGCTCTGCAGGCATCAATAAAGTAGTTCCTTTTGGTTTTAGTTTTTTTTATATGTAACAAAAACCCCACACTTTTTATGATCATAGAATCATAGAATGATTAGGGTTAGAAGGGACCTTAAAGATCATCAAGTTCCAACCCCCCTGCCATGGGCAGGGACACCCTCCACTAGCCCAGGTTGCTCAAAGCCTCATCCAGCCTGGCCTTGAACACCTCCAGGGATGGGGCATCCACAACCTCCCTGGGCAACCTGTTCCAGTGTCTCACCACCCTCACAGTGAAAAATTTCTTCCTAATGTCTAGTTTAAATTTACCCTCTTTTAGCTCGAGTAACTCTAATCATTCATACCTTTATTACAGATTAGTGCAAAATTCTCTCACTTTGCTCTTAAAGGCATAGTCAACAAATAGAGACCACATGCTCAATGAGGAGTGGTCGTGACTCGGAGGCAGGTAACTTTCGGGATGGAGGTGTGTTCTGCTATTGTAATTACATTATAATGAACAAAGCTCGCCTCAGGATAAAGATTTCACCACAGTTCTTGGCACAGTGTTTGCCATCTTTCTTGTTGGACAGATGTTACGCGGCTTACCGGCTCAAAGTATCCCCATCCTTTTTACAGGAACGGCACAGAGCATAACCATGGAGCCTACACCCCATTTTATCCTCCGCATTCTGACAGTTCTGTACTGTTCTGTTCTTAGCTTTTGCTTAGCTCTGTGCCAAGATAGCAGGAGGTGTTGCTGGGGAAACAAGTTCTTTGTATGCCAGGCCCCCTTTGTCCCAGGAAGTAGCAACTTTATCCTGAAGATATTTCTTATGATATTATAACTTCTGTTAGGATATAGACATTACCTTAGAGAAACTAATTTTTCCCTCAGTCATTTTCCCACACAAGAGATTATGCCAAATGTCAAGAGAAATTGAGACAACTAAGAAGCCAAGGAGAAGAAAAGCATTAATGGCACTTGGGGATGAGAAAAAAGGAAGGCAAAGCAGTAATAATAGGAACATGAACAGAGAAATGTGGTGCAGCGAAGAGGCAAAGAAAATGGGTGGTGAGAAGGACAGCAGAGAACTGGGGAAGGTTGAACACTGAGACAGGGGGTGATGAACAGCATAGGCACTGACATATTCTTTTGCTGAGCAGAGGAGAATCTGACTGAAGGATTGCGATCAATAAAAACCAAAAGGCACACATATGACCAGGGGCAGTGTGTGTAAGCAGGACACAGAAGCAGTTGTTTTGCATGCATTACAGCAACTTCAGACAGTGCATACAGGTTTCAGCGCATGCAGTTTGTTAGGCAGGAGACACGGGAAGCTAGAGTTCAGAAAACAAGGGAGCACACACTTTCTGCTCCTCATTGTTACAGGAGCGAGAGAAAAACAAGCTTGTGTGGTAGAGGTATGAAGAAACACAAAGCGTTCCCTGTCTCAGCCACTGGTCTGGACTATTGAAGCAGTCATGTTCCTCAAACAGGTGATAAAATGTAACAACTTCCATCACTGCAGGTGTCAAGAAAATGAAAAAAGGTGTTTCACTGACCCCTAAACCTACGCAAAGAAATAGAGCTTTTGGCACAGGGAAGCTCTTCCGCTGGCGCACAGAAATGAAGCCTGAGGCTACAGCAAAACGAGGTCCTTTAAGCTTCAGTTGCATATGAGCTATCAGTAAGACAAAACCTGGGTCAAAAGGGGAGACAGAAACAGAGAGACTGATCCATCTTCTGAAAACGAGTGGGCTTATACCGCCAGAGATCTACGCTACCCACTGCATGCAGCTCCAACAGAGGCACAGAGGAAGATGTCATTTTGGCAATTTTAATTCTCCTCCCTTTATTATACAAAATACTTTACAATTAAAAAACATTTTTCCCAATAGAATCATATACAGATATTTATAATTAACAAGATTCAGTTACAGACAAGATGAGGGACATCTGCACAAAGGGAAACGACAACAGATTATCAAGTGAAAATTACGACTTGATCCCTTCCCCACCATATTCTGGGAGGGAAGGTTACATTTTAGACTTTTATTCCTATCATATTCTCTCAAGTCTGAACACTGGCACCTCCTCTTACCCCAAGAGGTTAAGGGCCTCTACCTGTGTCCCTAGCATGAATACAATACTCTGCTCTTAAAAGGTTCATGAAGAGACACTGAGAAACTAGCATCTGGCTCTACCAGGAAGTTACCAGTACCCAGAAATGGGGACTGCCACCCCCAGTTTTCCCTGGCAACCCATGTATACACACATGCAAGCACATACATAGGGGAAGCACGCTCAAAGCCTGCCATTTCTCACCCTTTCTCCAAATGGCAATCCCACTCCACCAAAGCAAACTGTAGTCAAGTTGCATCCAGCAGCTAGTCTCTACAGCTATCGTAAGGTCTCAAAGACAAGCTGAGCGTTACTGCAAACACAGTCTGGCAAGAGGGCTGGATATTGCCATCTTCCCCACTTTGATCAGCCACCTACCAGTAGAGTCTCTGTCACAGAAGCGATAACGTGAACAGCTCAGAGATGCTCAGGCCACAACAGACAGGTAGGGGAAGTTGCATGCTTCAGCGGGAGGTCCTTGAAAAAACAGTTGCCAATGATCTGCCCTACCACAGCAAAAATATGCATGAACCCTAGTGAACATTTTCTCTCTGAGGAAGGTCAGTGCTTGACTGAGCCAACTCTGTATTCACAGGGGAGCCCATCCCAGAGTCACTGCTGAAGGCCAAATGCCTGAAGCAGTGTGGGAAGATCATGAGCATCAGCTGCCCCATACAGGTCACTCTGCCCCAGCATGGAAAGGGCCATGCGGAGGGTGCTCCAGATGTTGTCAGACATAGCACCTTGCTGCCCCCGTGGACCTCGGCTCTTCTGCTGCATGTGCAAAGCCTCTAAGAAGTGCTCCACAGCCTCACTGTCAACATGAGAACATACACATACTTACTGGCTAAGATGGTACATCTCATACTCCCTCCCCCATTTTCTTCTGAAGTACTTCCCCACCACAACTGTTTCCCCCTCTTCACTAGATCCTGCACCATTCCAGAACCAGAGATCCCCCTTTTCCCTCTTAACAGAAACTGAAGTCCAGATGGCCCCTACTTCAACTGCATCTGCGTGACACTTAGTTTTCAGGGCAGAGTCCACACACTCACTCTGCTCTCCTGTGCCAAGGGAAGACTGCAGGCAGCGTGGCACTGCCTTAGGAACCTACTGCAGTCTCTCCCACAAACAAATGTATACTCATGGATTACAGCAGATCTGTCCATCCTATACCTACCGATGGGCACCTAAGTTGATGCAGCTGATGCCCAAGTTGTAGCGAGACCGGATGTATCCTGGCTGGAGCTCCAGTGCCCGACGATACGCAGCCACAGCTTCCTCACTCCGATTCCCATTGGCCAGGGTGGCACCAAGCTTGTTCCATAGAAGATGGTCCTGGAAGGGGGGCAGAGAGAAGAGGCTGGGATAAACTGGACCTGCAAGCCAACCCTCCCTTCCTCATATGTCTGTCTTATTGCTTCACTCCAAAAATGAACCTGATAAAAACAACACCTCCACCCAAACCTTCACCCATAAACCTCCAGGTCCCTCCAGCATCCCAAGCCTGCCCTTTCTTACATTGGGGCGCACACTGAGTGCGGCACTGAAGCAATCCACAGCTTTCTCATACTCGCCACTAAGGTTGAAAAGGACACCCAGGCCACACTGAACATCAGGATCCACAATCAAGGGGTTGCTGCGCACAGCTGTTAAGAACAGCTCTTTCACCTCCATGAACAGTGAGCTGGAAAAGCACAAAACAAGGATATTGGTGTACTGTGGAGAGACCTGACCTTGATCCCTCTGCTCCTGCCAGGACCAGTCCCAACCCTCCAAGAAGCCTTTCAGCTACAGGCTGAAATTTGTAACCTTAACTCACTCAGACAGCAGGGAACCTAGGACACGCTTGGAAGGCCCCAGGTTTGTCCCCAAGACACTCTCCTCTGGTTCCTTCTCCAGCAGGTGGGCATATTCTGGTTTATGGCGTAGCCAGTCCCGCAGGGTTTCACATGCCTGCTTCTGCAAGGATTCATTGGTGAAGCTGACCGCTAAAGCCATAAGTGCTGTGAGGTTCCCAGGCTGCAGTTCCAAGCACCTGCAGATTAAAAAAAAAAAAAAAAAAAAAAAAAAAAAAAAAAAAAAAAAA
>WKFP01014620.1:27938-40327 GCA_011057875.1 Pterocles orientalis | reverse complement strand
CCCACTCCAGGAGAGTAATTTAGGCACCTCTTACATACCGAGGTCTGTACAGTTGCCTCCACCGTTTGAAACTCCGTCTGCGTGGAGGCATCGGCCATCCCAGGGAAAGATGGTGCAGACCCCTCAGCCAGAGCTGCAGCCTTACTTCTGAGACGAGTGCCTACCATTCTCGTTGGAGGGTCAGCTAGGATGTCTGTGCTTTTCCTGTCTTCAGTTCTCGCCTCCTTCTCAGAGGAACCCTGCCCGCTCACTCTAGTCTTACAGCTGCCTTGTGAGGTTTCCGGACCTGGCAGAACCTCAGTAGCCCACTACACGAGCCGCCTCCTCTGCTGCTGCAGGGTGTTGCTCGCTGTGGGCAGAGAGCGATAGAATTCCCGATAAGAATTTAAGGACTGGGAGGAGGGTGTGCCCCGGCACCTCCCCTGCCACGTCAGCCTCTCTCGGGAGAGCTGTCGGCGGGATTCGGGTTTCGCCGCTGTCTCGGAGTTTTCCTGGTGTGGGGATCTCCCGAAAACCCCCCTGTGCCTCGCGATCGGTCGGTCTGTTGGAGCTGCGCCGGCTCCGAAGCAGCTGATCTCGCGACTGAGATGATGATGAATACAAATTTCATCCTTGCCAATAAAGAGCTAGGCTACCAGTGACAGAGGCATCAGGCTGTGGCAGTATTGCAAATTCTTAGGCTCAGGCTGGACTCAAAAGAGCTTGTGGTTCACAACAGTAATGTTGTCTCCATCTCCAGCTTGCCAAGGACTTGCCCTATCTCCTTTCAGATAACAGCTGCTTGCTATGACCTATATTTCATTTGGCTTCACATTAGCTTAGGACAATGGCTTCCAGTCTGTGGCCTGCAGACCCCTGGGGAAAGGCACAGCAATACTTTTAAGAGACTTACAGAAGGCAACAACAAAGCAAGCATCTTGCCAATACGCTTAAAGTTACTAAACTAAGATGCGTGTCTCCACTGGAAAAGATAGGACTTCATATACGGAAAACCACTAACTTGTTTAACTTTGGGTTAGAGAGCTGGACTAAGATGAAAAGACCGGCTACGTTAGCACAGCCAGCTACAGGGTACCTGTGCTTAGCAAGCACATGTCCTTCCCATCTAATTTGCAACAGAATTCAGAGTACTATTTGAATCCATGAAATCTCTTCTTGAAGAGAAATTGCAGGGCCCCAAAACAGCAATCTTTTTCAGCAATGATGCATCACTGGTGTCCCAAGCCTGGAGCCACGTAGCAGAACACATACTGCTGAATGGTTTCTATCTCCTTCCCCTGGCAGCACTTTTGCCTATGGAGGCTCTTTGAGTTTTGTAGCATTTGCATGCTACCATGACCAAAAAAACCCCTTCCTGGAATAGATTCAGAGTTGAAGGCAGTTGCATATTACAGGTTTGGCTGTACACCATTCTTAGTGTAGTGTCTCAGTGGAAAGACTGTGACAATAGAGATACCTTGCTGATAGGTGCAGTGATGAACAGCTTCTCTTCAGCTAGAACACATCTGACAAAAATCTGTCCTTATGTAAAGCTAGACTAGCCAGTCAAAAATAGCAGCACTACAGTGGTGTTTTGACAGTATTCCAGAATAAAGTTTCTGTGATCCTTCACTGAACATTTCTCAATACCATTGTAAGTTCTTTTGCTGGTGTGGAAGACAATTTAGATGACAATGATGAAAGAAGTGTGGTGACAGGTAGACACTGAACTTCATGAATCCTATAACTTTAGATCTGAGAACAGCAAAGAGGCTGCTTTTATTTCTTTGATCTTTTGGCAATGGTCAGGGAAGTTTGATTTCATCACATCATCATAGAGTCTTTGACACAACTGAGCATAGAAATGATGTTTACTTGTCTACAGTATCTTTCTGGGTGGGATGATATTTTTTTTTCCCCACAATGATCCATTGATTATTTTCAGGGAGGAGTGGCTGTATTATGTAGTAACTTGTCCTTTAGGGCACAGGTCTCCATCCCGCCCATCTTCCAATTTAACATGTACTTAGGTTCTTACGCGAAGAAGCTGCTAATGTGAGCCACAGACCTCCAGCACATTGATTACAGAACCTGTTTATCAGACTCAGGTTCTGCTGTCTGCTCATTCTCTGAACTGTCTAGCCACACTAAGGTCTTGCATGAAAGCAGTTCTGGTCACAACACGTGCTACTAGGTGAGAGATAATGATACTCTAGTCTAGCATTTCGCCTAGCTATTTTGGAACGCTTGTTTCATATGTGTTTGCTAACACCCAGTAACAATATCAATAACATCAAAAAGGACAGGAGTGGAAAATCAGATGGTGCATCTTAAGAGTTCAGAATTCATGGCTAGAGTCATGTTATTGATAAAGCAAATGTTAGCTCTCATGTTATTTTTGCACTACATCATGCATTGCATAGGATCCATTACAAATGGAAGTGATTTTTTTTTTTTGCAAGGCGAAGGGCTTTGTATGATGTGAATTATGGTTTCGTATAATGTGTCAAGTACAGTTCCAGTACTTACAGAGAACCTGGGAAATAAGTCTGATGGCAATGGGCAATACTTATTCTGATTGCGTAAGTTCCTTTTAAAGATGAGCAACAGATTGGGGGGAATCCCACACAGGGACAAGGTAATTGTGCATTTTCTTTGGGATGAACAAACCTGCCTGGAGAGAAGAAGCTGCAGGAGATGGCAGCATGAAAGTCACAGTGAGGAGCTGGCAGGTTGAGATGGTAAGAATCACTCTTCAAAGCATAGGTCCATCCAGCAAGGACACAGCAGGCAACAAAAGTTATAAAGCCTTTCCTTTCTAACCTGCCTGCCTGCCTGTAAACTCACCAGTATTTTAGTTGGAATTATAATAAAAGTTGTTCTCTTTTTTACTTTCAGTAGGCTATTAGTCTTCTTGGAGGACCTTCCTGTAGGTAGACTCATCTCAAAGCTCCAGCTGACTTGTGGTGCTTTTGTTTTGACTTGAGGAAGTTCAGTGAACCTTGTCCACTCTCATTCAACAGCTATGAAAAGATGAATCAGCTTCCTGAAGCTGCTAGGCAACAGTGCTGTCATAGAATCATAGAATCATAGAATATAGAATGATTTGGGTTGGAAAGGACCTTAGAGATCACCTAGTTCCAACTGCCTGCCATGGGCAGGGACACCCTCCACTAGACTCAAAGCCTCATCCAACCCAGTCTTGAACACTTCCAGGGATGGGGCATCCACAACTTCCCTGGGCAGCCTGTTCCAGTGTCTCACCATCCTCATAGTAAATAATTTCTATATCTAGTCTAAATCTGCCCTTTTCCAGTTTAAATCCATTACCCCTTACCCCGTTGCTGCATGCCCTTGTAAAAAAGTCCCTCTCCAGCTTTCCTGTAGGCCCCCTTCAGGTGCTGGAAGGCCACTATATGGTCCCCCTGAAGCCTTCTCTTTTCCAGGCTGAACAACCCCAACTCTCTCAGCCTGTCCTCACAGGGGAGGTGTTCCAGTCTTCTGATCATCTTCATGGCCCTCCTCTGGACCTGCTCCAACAGCTCGATGTCCTTGCATTGGGGGGCCCAGAACTGGACACAGTACTCCAGGTGGGGCCTCACGAGAGCAGAGGGGCAGAATCACCTCCCTCTACCTGCTGGTCACGCTCCTCTTGATGCAGCCCAGGATCCGGTTGGCCTTCTGGGCCACAAGCACACATTGCTGGGTCATGTTCAGTTTTTCATCTACTTGACACCCCCAAGTCCTTTTCTTCAGGGCTGCACTCAAGTCATTCTCTGCCCAGCCTATATTTGTGCTTGGGATTGCCTTGACCCATGTGCGTTGACCTTGCATTTGGCTTTGTTGAACTCCATGAGGGTGGCATGGGCCCACCTCTCAAGCCTGTCCAGGTCCCTCTGGATGGCATCCCTTCCCTCTAGCATATTGACTGCACCACACAGCTTATTGTCATCGGCAAACTTGCTGAGGGTGCACTCTATCCCACTGTCCATGTTGCTGACAAAGATGTTAAATAGCACCAGTCCAGTACTGATCCCTGAGGAATGCCACTCATCACCAGTCTCCATTCGGACATCTGATTCGTTGACTGCAACTCTCTGAGTGCAACCATACAGCCAATTACTTATCCAGTGGGTGGTCCTTCCATCAAATACGTATTTTTCCATTTGGCTGCCAGGATGTTGTGTGGGACAGTGAATCACTGTCATCACTGTAGTGCCTGAGCAGCCATGGTGATGAATGTCATGGTTGTACAGCATCTTTGCTTTGGCTCAGAACGTGGTCTTTTCTGCACTGCCGGTCACAACACTGAGTATAGTAGCTGAGATTGCTACTTGGGTCTGTGGCAGTGACTTCATTGTAGGCTACCTGGTTGGTGGCTCATGCTCTCTGGCCTATGGTACAGTTATTAATTTACACTTCACTTCATCTCATCTCACTTTTTTTTCTCCCCCTCTCACCCCTATGAGTAAAGTTAAGTTATATCTGGATATGAATAACATTTTTTTCCTTCTCTCCCAAATTAGCAAAAAAAATAACTAATTTTCAGGAGACAGAATATCACAAACAAGTATCTCCAGCAGTCTGCATATCAACAACAGCAAGGCATGTCACATTTTGACCCTGAAGTCAGAGCTCTTCCCATTTCTAGTTAGTTGTTGACTTTACTAGGCATTCGTCATTTAGTTCTACACAGATCCTGTTCACTTGGAAGAGCTAATCCCCTATGCCTGATACTGAGAGCAAGCTGAGGTATATACTGGTACTCAGTTCCAGGTTCAGAGGTGGTGACATTCCTTTGAGTTAGATCTTAAAGGGCATGCATTGTCAACAGTTGTGGAAAGAGACGCACACAATAGCATCTGATGGTTATTTTTCACACCACCGTCAGATCCTACAAAAAGCTAACTGGCTGAGACTCATTCCAAGTAAGACTATCTAAGATACCAAGAAGTCTGACTAAAAGTGAACTGCCCTTGTTTAATGAAATACGAGTGCTATGCTGGAATCACTTGCAGGTTTGAGGGCTGTGTAGCCCACAACACTCTTTCCTTCATGACCGGGTCTATCTGTCTGAACAGAAGTGGTGGAAACAGAAGGCAGCCATCAGCTGTTGTTGAGACCTCTTAGTCTAGTGGAACATTACCTCGCCTTTCTAGAACCTGAAGGCATGTAAACATTGTCATGTGGTCAATGATATAAAAGTTGCTGACAGGTCACAGGTCCTTGATCTAGTCTATTACATAAATAAAATTGAGCAGGTAGAATTTGTACTATGCCTAGGATTTAATAGGGAAATAACATCATTTTTAAAAAATCTGAGCATTGGCTTACTTAAATTGCATTCACATAATTTGGCAGCTGCTGTGTTCATAATCAGACTTCCCCTGAAACATGGGGTGCAGAACTGCCCAAGAATTAAATAATTTCCAAAGCTTTTCAAGTGTTTTTGGAGCCACAATAGTTGGAGTTAGTGGCTCTTTATGAACAGCCTCTGGGATACATTAGGTCATTGGGATTAAATACACATCTCCAGTCCTGCATGAAAGTAGACTTCAGAGAATTTGAGCAGATTAGGTGCCATGCACACTGGGAGACCTGGTCGAAAGTTTGAAATGGATAGCAACACATTGAAGTATGTGTGGAAGCAAACAAGATTATGAAATAGGCAGAAAAAATTATGTCCGACATGCACAGGAGACTGAGAACAACAGCAGCCTAGAAAAGAGACTAAGAAAATAATCTGTAAATTTAATAATACCACGATCCATGCAGGAATATAGTTTGGGGAAAGAAAGCTCCATAAACCAGATAACAGTTGAGAACTGAGCATTGCTGTACCTTTAATATGTAATATATATGACACAATTTGTCAATTAGTGGCAGCAGCAGAGTTCATGTGATTACTGAAATAACAGATCATAGAATCACAGAATCATAAAATGGCCTGGGTTGAAAAGGACCATAGTGATCATCTAGTTTCACCCCCCCCCCCCGCCATATGCAGGGTCGCCAACCACTAAACCAGGCTGCTCAGAGCCACATCCAGCCTGGCCTTGAATGCCTCCAGGGATGGGGCATCCACGACCTCCCTGGGCAACCTGTTCCAGTGTGCCACCACCATTTGGGTGAAAAACTTTCTCCTAATCTCTAACCTAAACCTCCCCTGTCTTAGTTTAAAACCATTCCCCCTTGTCCAGAAAAGGATTTTATGAAAGAGAGGATGAAAAAATCTAAACTGAAAACAGCAATTGAAAATTAAAAAGACAGACAAACTGAAAATTGAGCTACAGGCCTTGGAAAATATTAACTTGAACTGCTGTGGTTAAGACAAGAAAGAAGGTGAAGGTAGGAAAGAAGGCTGACATCCTGTAGATCTAAGTTTTCTTAGCTGACTGAGAACTTGCTTCATGATTGTTCTTGGATTTCACCTTTCCTGAGCATCTGATTGTTTCTGTGAAGTAATCAGTACAGATGTCCACAGCCCTTCACAGCCCTTAGGGACATCACCCTTCACTAATTCTGAAAAACTTGAAGTGCCTGTTAGCTGCTCTTTTCAACTCTTTGTCTCACCATACTACAGCCTGTCACATTAGGACTCACATTGTGACCACTCCACCTCATCTACATCAGTGAAGTTCTCAACAAGATAATCCCATGAGCCTAAAATGGCAAGACTTGATGACACAAAATGACATGGTCTCATATTGCTGTAGGGCAAGAGAAGAAGCATGGCATAGTTGCATATCAGTAACTAAAAACACAAGAGTGAAAAAATTCCACTGGAATAACAAGGACCTTAGAAATATTGGGGAAGAGGAAGGTGGAGCTGGACCACTGTGAGACCAAGAAGTAAGAAAGTCCACTCAAGTCATGTGAAAGGCATACATACATGACACCAGGCAATGTTAATGGGGGCTGCAATCCCCTTCACCTCTACCCTGGAAGCCTTTCCCAGTTGTTCAAAGTGAGATGCTGACTACAGGAGCTATCTGGAGAGTCCAACTTTTGATGTTATTGGAAGATAGTTTCAGGCTCATTTGGACAACTTTGTGGTGGTCTCAGTGGATCTAACTAAAAGTTTGGTTTTTAACTGCCAGCTTATAACCTGTAGCCAGAGGGGCACATCTGGAAAGCAATGGAGTAGCTGCATCTCTCATAGACCTTGAAGGAGCTCAGCAGTGCCCAGCCCCTCTTGGGACTGGGATCCCAGCACCCTGGGACCTTGCTGAGAACCACTGGTGTTGACATCTGAAAATCATGTATTTATTGCCCCCTTTTTTTCCCTGTGCATTGTAAATGAGGCATTGTCCCACCTGAGCTCTTCCTTAGGGTGGCAGTGGCTCAGGCACTTCACTTGGTGACATCCGGTTTTGCTTAATTTGATCTGATGCAGCTGCAGCTCCTGGGAGGGATGGCAGAAAAGCTCATTCTCTTATGAAGTTTTCCAGGAGATGCTATCACAAGCTGATGCTATACACACTCTATCCCAAATATACCCAGGCTACCCCTCATTTCCTTCTCCTCCTCCCATCTTATGTTTGGCCATCTAGGTTAATGTTTCATACCAATGTCACTTGAGAATCCAAGGCTCATTTGCAGGGTGATGAGGCAACTAACCAATATGTTTCTGCAAAGAAGCTGTTCGCAGAAAGTAAACTCTGGCATCAAGCATCCCAAACTGAATGAACACACTCCAGATGAATGTTCTTTGATTGCTTCATAGTGCTCTGTGGGTGACCAAAGCCCTTATCTGAAAGGAAGTATCATATGGCACAACAAAGTCATGAGCTCCATGGAGGAACTGGACAAAGAAGGCAACAATATACCTATTATTCTTCTGCTGACCAGGCAAACTAGATCACTTAGCTTCACTGCCCATTTCCATTCAGTTTTGTTATTGGGACTTCCCTAGCCCAGATAATTGGCAGATTAGGTGACATTGAACCTTCACAGTTAAACACAGGACAAAAAGATTAGTCCCTTTTCACCTTCTGGGAGTCTCAGTGAAGATGTGGCAATAACAAAGGATGTGCATGGTCAGGCTCTCTGGAACTTTGTGTGGCCACTAGTATTACACTACTGACAAACACCCTTCGACCGTCAGAGTCTTGGTCCCTGTCCTGGGCAGGGGACCTATGTGCACGCTTACATTTAGCAAGAGACCATGCTCATGTTTACAGGCTTGCTGACCAGTATGGCAGAGCTAGGCAACCAAGCCTTATTTTTACAGATCTGTTTGGTGCCAAGACTTGTATTCAGAAATAAACTGCTTGTTAGACATGTGATAGCTGAGAAGCATATCTATGCCTATTTATTTACATTCAAACAGTTACTCCATATTCAGTTTTAGCAACTTTCATTTATTAGCAAAACCTAGTTTTCCCTAATTAGGGAACATAGGCTGAAGATCTTACGGCAGCTTGAGGAACAAGCCAAGATAAGTACTCATATGTTATCTCAGGCTGATGAATGGGAAATGTGATGAAACTGCATCAAGTGGATGTGATACAAAAACACTCTCCAGCCCTACAGAAATTCTTCACCGAATCACAGAAACACAAGAATCTCAGCTAGAAGATACAGCCTCCTGCTCAGAGCTGCAGTATCTCTAATGCCACCTCACATCATCACAGTCTTGTATAAGTGAGTCTTGACAGTCTCCAGGGTTGGAGAGCCCTTCACCAGTGTGAGTCCTAGTCCCAGTGCCGTGCTGCTCCTTGGTGACAGTTTTTCCTAATGTCCAACTAAAACCTCTCAAGCTGTGATTTAAGGCCATTGGCCATTGCTGTTGATTTAATAGAGCCGTCATAAACCTCTGCTATTTGGGATTGGAAGGTGGGGGGAAGAGGGGAACAGGACAGGAAGGAGGGAAAACAAGATCAGTACACCAAGAACGGGTTGGAAAACAGCCTGTTAGAACAGCATAAAGAAAGAGTAGCCTTCTTTACTCTTTTTTGCATTAAGTCGCAAGGTGAAAGAGTTGAAGGAGCTGATGCCTTCCTTTGAACTGCTGTGCTCATTAGCCAGCAGTCTTTCTGCGCTGAGCAACTGCATTTGAACTGGCACAGAAATTAACAAGCGTGAAATCTACTGTCATCTGTAGTATGGGGCAAGAGCTTGGCAGACAGACACTGTTGGTTGTTGCATAGCTAACCGATTGAGTTGAGCTGACTGTAAGTAGCTGTGTAGTGAAACCGAGTTCAGCCTCCACTATATCCCTGCTCCCATTTTCATTCTCATACAGGTGGATGGAGAACCTACTGCAAAGGAGTCTGGGCATGCCAAATATCTTGGACTCCTGGGAGACACTGATAGCAAAGCTTTATTTATAATTTTCTTTCATGTTCACTTTTTTCCCCATAAGCTCACTGATCATCATATCACTCTCATTCACTACTTTTGGTTCACAGTGGTTAGGTCTTCAGAATAACAGAGCAGTCAGTTCAAGGGGGCTGCAGATATGAAAGTTTGCCCATGAGATAAACGAAAGGAAATTTTGGAATACTTTTTTTCTGTCATCAAAAGTGTATGAATGGAGACTTATCTCTCTTCTGAGGATATGGACAAATGAAAATCATCCTACAACAGCTCTTACAGTCTCAAGAGGCAAGTAGTCAACTGGAAAAGGTGATCCTAATTTACACTCTAGCAGATACATCCATACTCACCAGCCTCACGCGCTTGAACACAACCTGAGTTACAATGAGGATGGGTCCCCATGGCTTTGAAGGATATGAAATTACAGAAATTTGTTAAACACCAGCTGGAAATACCAGAGATGAAACACTGTAAAATTTGCATGTTATTAAAAAACAATTTTATTCATTCTGAGCTTTGATAGATAGAGCAGCCTTTTGGTGCCTGAAATTTAGAATAAGATTAATGTCGCATAAGTTAGGTCACTGTTATGGTTTTGTGTGGGGGTTTTGTCTGGTAACAGGGAGGGTCGTAATGGCTCCTTAAGCAACTGCTAAGAGTTCCCCTAGCTTCCAGTCTGCTGCTGGTGGCAAGGGAGGGGTTACACTGGTGGCTCCTTTTTAAGTGACTCTTAACGATTCACCCCCTGCCCCCCAGCTCTAAGCATTCAGTAACCAGGAGGGGGATTGGGGGAAGGAGTACCACCATCTAGCCTCTGTAAGAAAACTGCTGGAAGTGTCCCAGCTTCAGGCTGGACCCACCCCAGGCCAGGGCTGAGCCAATCGGCGCCTCTGCCAATAACATATGGAAGAGAGGGCACGGAACAATGGGGTGGGCATGGCCCCAGGCAGGGCCGGGCTCAGGCAGGCCAGTCTGGCCATCCAGCCGCCTGCTTGGCTTCTGCGAACCAACCTGCTATAGCCCAAGCCTCCACTACGGCTTGCCCGAGAGTCCATTTTCCTGGGAGCCAATGAAGACCTGTGGCGGAGAGAGGCGCAAGATTTTGAGGGAGACAGCGATGCGGACACTCAGTCGGAGTTATGAAAGGGGACGCTCTCAGCATTTCCCCTGCAGTGTGGTGAAGAAAGATGCAGCCGTGGAGGACCCCACGCTGGAACTAGAAGCCCACGCCAGAGCCGGGCAGTTGTCAGGGGACTGTAGCCCCATTTGGAAAAGGACTCACGCCGGAGAAGTTCTTGAGAAGGACTCTCCTGTGAGAAGGGACACTACGTTGTAGCCGGGAAAGACTGTGAGGAGCCCTCCCCTGAGGAGGAAGGAGTGACGGACTGACTGCACCCCCCATTCCCTGTCCCCCTGCGCCACTGAGGGGGAAGAAGGTACAGAACAAAGCCAAAGAAGAGAGGGGTGGGGGAGAAGTGCCTTTTTAAGATGTGGTTTCTCTCTCTCAGTATCTTGCTTCTTGTTGTAAATAGTTAATAAATGCAGTTGTTTCCTTGTTCTTCCCAAGTCGTGGTTGGGTGGGTTTCTTGCCCGTGACCCTAAGTGGTCAGTGAAATCCTCCCTGTCCCTGCCTCAGCCCACCAGGTGTTTAACAAAGGACTGTCCATGTGGCCTTTCTAAACCACAAAAAGGAGTCATTACTGTGGCCCCTCCTTGCTACCCAAAAAACCCACCACAAAAAAACACAACAAAAGTTCAGTCTGTTTATGTATCACCTCTTTTGTATCACCCGTGGTGTTTGAGCCTTCTTTTCTAGACATCTCCTTTTAGTATATCACAGGTTACAAGCCTTCTTTATGCAGCATTCTGTTCAAATGCCCATTTGCACTTCACTGTGGATTAGTAATCCCCTCTGTGAAAGTTTTTTGCTAATTTTTTTAATTTTAGAAACAGTCTTTTCACTCTGTATTAGTACCAGGCATAGTTTAACACAGCCTGGGGCTTCCAGGTACTGTTTATCCCTGTATTGACGGGCAGATTGAGATGCCAGTACTCTTGTCTGAGCAAGAGTGTCATACAGTAATTTTTATAGGGATGCACATCATGTGCAAAGTACAGTAGGGCATGCCAGGGAGGGTGCTGTGTCCTTCTGAGATGCATCTTAAACCCTGTCGCAAGGGTGAGGGGTGAGAATGACCAGAGAATATAGAGAACTGCTGCCTGAGCAATGTAGAAATTACCTGCTAGTCTGAAGTGCATCACACCCCAAGAGTAACTAGACTCCCTCACCACCACAGTAAAGAAAATCCTCTCTCTGGTGACCAGAAACAGAAATAGACAGGAATACAAGCTAGTTAAAATCACAGAGTAACAGCAACTCTGGGAGGTAATGTAATCTTTCCTTTGCCCAAGAGAAACAGAAGGAAAACTCAGAGATAACAATTATCTGATTCAGAGACATTCTGGCTGTAAATAAATTTTCTGGTTTATGTGTATGCCAAGAAAATAAGAGAATATCTTCTTTTTTCTTTAAGAAATGGCATTTTTCACAAAGGAAATATCATTAAGTGTATTTCCTAGGAAAGATAATTAGAGACATCCTAAATAATCTCTCTCCTATTAATAGTGCCTGCGTATTGTCATTATTATGCTGAGATGCTGAAAGGGATGCCTCAGACATGACCAAGGCAATTCAACAGGACTTCCAAAATCATGTCTTCTACAAATTGGTTTGGGCAGAATACATTTGGAGCTTGATTTACCCCTCCCAAAGTTATTAATATTAGAGAGTTGCATTAATACAGGGAACAAAAACATAATGTTCATTGATGTTTTGCAGTTCTGTTATATATTGAACAAAATACTCCAGTGCATTGATGATAACTTCCTGATGCAAATGGTGGACGAGCTGACTAGGAGAGGAGCCATGCTACACCTTATTCTCATGAATAAGGAGGGTCTGGTTGAAGAGGTGAAGGTTGAGGGCAGCCTTGGTTGCAGTGACCATGAGGTGGTGGAGTTCAGGATCTCATGTGGCCGTAATAGAATCCTGAGCAGAATAGCAACGCTGGACTTCAGTAGGGCCAACT
>WKFP01014620.1:15871-26676 GCA_011057875.1 Pterocles orientalis | reverse complement strand
TGCCCTTAAGGACAGTTTCCCAGGGGATCCCACTCAGCAGCTCCTTGAGCAGCCGGAAGTTTGCTCTCCTGAAGCACAGGGTCCTGGCTCTGCTTTTAGCCAGGCCCACCTTCCTCCAGATCACAAACTCCACCAAGGCATGGTCACTACAGCCCAGGCTGCCTCCAATCTTAACCTCTCTAGTGCTCTCCTCCACATTTGTGAGGACCAGGTCCAGTAGGGCCTCACCTCGGGTCGGTCCATCTATTACCTGGACCAGGAAGTTGTCCTTGACAGACTCCAGGAATCTCCCAGATTGTCTGCCGCCCGCTGTGCCACTATCCCAGCAGATATCTGTGTGGTTGAAATCCCCCATCAGGACAAGATCCCACACGCAGGACACCTCCTGCAGCTGGAGCAAAAAGGCCTCATCAACAGGCTCCCCCTGATCAGGTGGCCTGTAGCAGACCCCAACCACTAGATGCCCTATATTGGAACGATCCTTGATTTTTACCCATAAGCTCTCAGATATCAAATTTTTAAACACTGTGAAAAAGGACTCTTTTACAAGCAAAGACAGCTGTAGAACTGGTGAAAGCCTGCCTCCCAAGAAAACATAGCAGCTAAAAAAATAATAAAGTGTGTTTAATTTGCAATCCATTCAACAACATAGAGACAGAAAGTCATATTGAGAGACACAGTATGCAGCATCGGACAGTACTAATGGCTAAGAACTTAAGCAGTCACATATAATCACAAAAGTAGGGCTGGATTATGAAAATACTATTCACACACCAAAAAAAGGAAATTTGAAATAGTAGACAAAAGGAAAATTTCAAGATATGCCCTCAAGCTGGGGGTGAAATAAACATAGCAACTAAACACAAATATTTGATTGCCCAATACATTGTATCATAGGCCTACATAAACTGATACAGAAAATGCATAGGAATAGGTATTACAGAGTTCAAAACTTTAAATGAGGTAAAACTGGGAGAACCTTTTGTGCCTGAGCTAAAAATGCAAGCTCAGAATGCTGACGTACAAACAATGTAAAAACATCACGTAAACATGGAAAGACTTAGGTGGGAAGGGACTTCTGGCTCTCTGCTCCAACCCCTGCTCACAGCAAGGCTAACTTCAAAGTGAGGTTGTGTTGCTCAGGGCCTTGCCTATTAAAAGCAAAATGCAAGAGGATGACATGATTCCTCATCACCATCTGTTCAAAGCTGATGCAATTATATTTGAAAGCAAAATAGAGATAAATAACTTTTTATACTGTCATTTTACAAGCTGCAAAGAAGCAATGCTACTATGCCCAGTAACTTAATTTGTTCATGATAGGATTTTAGAAGTCCTTTTTGGACACTTCCGGTGATTTTTGAAATCAGTTGAAGTAGCCAGGCTGTTTTACAGAAATGTCAGAGCAAGTAAATTCTGGACTCCCAACACCTTCAAAGTGATCATCATTAGCTCTTTAATATATGTTAAAAGACAAGAATCCACCACTAATACCTCCATATGCCCAATTGTTATTGCTATCTCAAAAATTCAAAGGCAAAATAATTATCAAGGATTTTGGTAGATGATGGGGCATGGAGGGGTAAGGAAGATAAGAAAGTGGTTATAGGAGCTACAATCTGCCTTTTTAAGGGCCTAGTTTCCAATAGTAGCCTAAAATGAATGAAACTCTTTCTAAACAGCTTCTACAAAGCAAGCTGGCACAAAACCTTTCAGCAAACAGACTTCTACAGACACTTTACTTAGCATATAGACTACCTTTAAATTTAAGCAAGATTTCACTGCCAGTTAATATACTCTAGAAGTCCAGAAAAATGACCCATGCTGTCCAAAATTGACTGGTACACAGCTCGGTGTTCTTAGGCTGATCATGTATTAACAGAAGCAGCATTGTCTATGCCGGATACATACCAAGTCTGACCATGAAACAATCACACATGGCAAGCCACTTCATCCATTGACAGTGGCTGAAAGTGAGGAGAAAACAAAGGTGTAATTTTGCCTCAGCAAGAATTATCCAACCTCTTCTGGTCTATGCCTCAGAGACCTTGCCCATATAAAGCAAGAAAATTCCTCACACCAAATTTCTCCTCTGCATGACAAGCATATTGACACAAATCTAGCTCACAGATGGGAGATCTCTGGCATCTAAGGCTAGGTAAAAGCAGCATTGCTATAGCATGAAATATACCCTTCAACTCTGTATGCAATAGAGTTCAGATGTTTCCACCCTGTTACTAATCAAGCTAGTCAGACTAATCAGCTAGACAGTATTAATCTTAGCTCTTCTGTGTCAAAAAAATGTTCTGAATTAATCTCAGTTCTCTTTCGAACTTATTTACTTCTTCATTTTGGAAGAAAAGTTTCAGAAACAGGTCTTCAAAGTTCTGATTCCAAGAGAATTGCCCATTGTCCCCTTTTTGCTTGTGGCAATTTGTCAGCCTTCCACCTAATAGTTATTGAGAAATTATGTAATTAGACAAAGCCCTGCAAAAGAGTTGTTCATCAGAAGCCAGTGAATCTATCCTTCATCCTCTGTGAGTTTATAATTCATCAGTATCCTGATCTATTAGTTTAGATTGCTCTCAGGCCATGTTTGACAAAATTTGTAATTCCCAGTTACAACTACTATATTTAAAATACACATATTTTAAAAAGCAGATGTAGTACAAACAGAAGGGTATGCCAACTCCTAGTGCTGCTGTGAGCCTACTGTGGGAAAATCAGATGTTCAAAGGTTTTGTCTTCTTTCTATCAGATTATTTTTTAAAATGCACTTTTTGGTGTTTTTTTACTATCTCTTCAAGAGGCAGACTTCATCCTGAACATGCCTGGAACCAAGTATTGGGTTAAAATCGCCACACAGACAGTTGACGGGGACAACAGAGGTAACAATAGCAAAACATGATCAACATGTATGTCTCACTAGGACACCTGTTTTGAGTAGGGTATAATAATAATAATAATAACCAAAAGAGCTGTACAAATGAAACAAATGCAGTTATGCCAGTACAGGAGCACCTCACTGTCTGGCTCCAGTTCACCCAGCAAGCCTACCAGGAGTAGGAGGAGGCTGGGGTGAATTTAAGCCAGCCACAGCACATTACACAGGAAAGTTATGAAAATGAGTTAGAAATGGGCTGAACCCAGGTCTACTTTATAAGCAGCAAGGGTAAAACTCTTTCTTCGTAGGAGATCTTGGGGCTTGCTAGAAAGATAAGAGCATGGATGAGGAACTGGAACTACGTATTAATGTAGATCCTTCTAAATACTGCAGCATAGTCCCTGAATTCTCTTTTCTTTGTGCCTTCATTCCACCACTCCCACAGTCCTGCTGTTACAGAGGAAACCATCTTCCATAACATAGGTTGTGACGCAAGAGTAACTGCTCAACTGTACTTCATACAAAACAGCTGTACTTGTACAAAGATAGCCGAGAGCTCAGCTGTCTTTTGGGTACAATTTTGTGCTGTTTTCAGGAGTAAATTTTGAAGCACTTCTATCAACTCAATTTTACAGTCATGAAACAAAGGGAAATTCCTCAATTATTATCAGCTGCGTAGGCCAAACACAGAGCTGAGTGTAAAGTCCTAAAACCTTGCAGCTCACCCAGCAGGCCAGATTGCTGCCCCATGAGTTAACAGCTATTTCTGCAGTCAGCTGTTGATTGAAAAAAATTGTAACTGAATCATTTGGTTTAGTACTCAAGAGGAAAAAAAAAACCCAGAACAGCCTAAACAGACAAAGATTCTAAGTTCTTAAGAGACTTGGAGACAGAAATACTTCTGTCATGGCTGTTCGCCAAATACACCTTATACAGCCATAAGGTGTATTTGGAACATGTTGGGATGAAAAACTGGGTGATGATTTGATTTTTTCCTTTTTATCCATTGTTTTATTACTTCATGGAAACAATATATTTCAAGGACATGTTTAATCACTGAAAGCTATTGGAAGTCAATAGGCATCAGAAGAGCTACTGAACGTCAATGAGGCATTAGTCCTCATTGTGGCTGAGGCTGCAGAGGTGAAGAGCTGCAAGGAAGAGACACTTAGAAAGCATACAGTATCCAGGAGAGGGTGGAGCTGCAGAAGAAGCCTGAATCTGGGAGACAGTGTGAAATTTCAACTTGGATGATGTATTTCCATCATTAGTACTCCCAGTGGCTCCCCTTCCTTGAATGTGTGTACTCACCCCTACTTCTGGAGGGTCTGGAAGCCAGCCGAGTTCACCCTGTGCAGTGCTTGTGTCAAGTAGATCCACTGAAAACCAGAAGGAGAAAAACAGAAGTCATCAACCCAACTCATATGGCCCATGGAATGGCTTCATCCTTGTTTTGTCACAGAAGACAAAGCCTGCAGTTCGTCTCTCAGCCGCACATCCTTTGTGACCTTTTACCTTCAAAAAGCATGGCTAGAGGAAGAATGGGAAGATACAAGACAGTGCAGCTAGTCAGGAGTTAAAAAATTTTCCTCATATATGAAACCACCCTCCCCTTCCACCCTTCTCTTAAGTAATACACACACACATCCAAAAAATGGAACCCTGACAATTTTTTTCAGCTGCATTAGCAGCTGAACACATCTTTCCTAGGAATAGGAAGGCAGCAGACAAAATGGATGAAGAGGCAGACTATCAAATAAATTATCAAAACAAAAGATCAATCAGTGTTGCCTAGAGGTACTATTCAGTGCTTGAAATACTGTGGGAAAGTACAGAGGCAGGTGAAGTTGTAGAAGGGACCTTCCACTGTCACAGTACCCAAAAGCCATGAAAGGCATGAGTTGCTCAAACTGGTGAGCCCTCTACCTCTGACCCAGGCTGTCCACCATCTCATGGTGGCCTAGAAATCATTTCACTCTCTCCCCCCTCACGACTCTTTTAGTCGTGACAGTAAGAGAATAACATATCCCAGGCAAAGCATTGCCACCTCCTGCAGAATTGCACTGTGTGGCTGTGTTGTTAAGCCTTGGCCCTGGAGTTGTGTGACAAAGGAGACATTCAGTGGTATGTTCATTGTTAGTCCTCAAAGAAATTTGAAAATGTGATGAGAGTTTGATCTCAAGTCTTGATCTGAACAGAAATTAAAAATGTGTCACCTCATAGGCAAACAGGGAGAAAGGCAAGGAGTTGGAATAAGTGGTACTGTTGGATGTGTAGTTTTGTGCCTGCCTTTGGGTCTGCCGGTGCTGTCAGAACAGACTATTGGTTCTGGTGCACCTGTTGCAACCCCAGCTTGGGAACACAGGAAACAGAAGAAATTCCTTGGATTCCCATTAAGATGCCTGTGTGTGTATTCAGAGGGGTCATTTCTAAACATCTCAGAAAATAATTTGGAGACGAAAGGTAGGAGGGGAAAATATTTAAATGGCTTTTACATAAGCAGATTTCTGCTCCCTCATTTGACTGCTTTACAAATACTGCCTGCCAACTACAAGTAATACAGTGTAAAGTGCAGATCAGCAAGTCCTGTGGAATGAGGAAGCAGGCTGTGGGCCCAGAACTGGAGATAAGAGGGATTGCACTGCTGTTCTCACCTCTGAAACACCCTTTCAGGATTGAGAGAAGGGAAAAGCAGGAATCCAGGTTCTGCAAGTTCGTGGCTTTCGCAGCATGGTCATATGGCAAAACCTTCCTAGCCACAGACTCCCTGTCCAGACAAGGCTCCTCACTCACTTCCCCTCTGCTCTCAATCTCTCTATTTGTGATACTATTCTTGTGTTGTTGGCTCCAAAAACTCTCAGAGTGAGGTAGCCTGTCCTTCCAGAACCGTCACCCAGATAATACCTATCCCACGCACTTCAGGCCTGAAGCAATGATGTGGAAGTGAGAGGGGCTGCATAGCAAGTTCTAGCAGAGCAAGAGAAAAGGAGCTCAGAACTACCTGGGATAGGAACCTGGCACAGCCCATGTGCCATGCTGCTGCACAGCCAGCAGCAGCTTCTTAGTTGCTGAGTGCCTGCTGGAGGAGGCAAAGTCCATTCTCAGGAAGCACCTCTCTAAGTGAAATCCACAACAGGAATTCTCCAAGGAAAGGAAGAATGAATCAGCAAGACTACAAGAACACAGGGAGTATGAGTACTCTGGGGCTACTAGCTCTTTGGTCCGCAGCCTCACTAGCAGGAATCTGACGTGGCTGTTCAGCCACATGGGAGGACATCTCCCCAAAAGGAAGAAAGACTTCAGATAAGAGAAGACTGCCAGGGAAATGAGCTGTTCTCAGGTAGACATGTTAAGGAAGAGCGGATCACAGACACAGCCCAAATGAGATGGTTAAGATAAGGGAGAAGCTGGCAGAGAAGTCCTTGAGTGTTACTGCCAACTACTGGTCACCCACTTACGGAAACCAGATCCTGCATGGCGCTACCTTACGCTACTTCTTACCTAGGCTGACCTTCTCCACAATGTCTGCTGGCTGCATTGATGTAGCTGGATCCTTATTACAAATGTGCTTGTCAAGAACACTTTAAAAGAGCACTCAAAACTTGCAGAGTCTGAGATGAGCCCATGGCTCAACTGCCAGTTATGACTAAGTCCTCTCCATCGAGAGCCTAGAGGAGCAAAGGAGAGGGCTGTCCTTGGGATGGAAAAGCCCCAACATTTCTTGCTGTGCAAAACAGAGTCTCTGTCAGGAAGTAGCTGCAGGAGGAGGTAGGGAACAGAACAGAGATAGTGAATCTCTTCCTCACCTCTCTATTAAAATTCCCATTCCCCAGATGTTTCATAACCACTGTGCAACTGCCAAAATGGAAGAAAAAAAGATCACTACATCTAATAAAAGAGACTAGGTGGAACAGAGAAGGGAAGCAAGGGCACCTTAAGAGAGGAGGTGAAAGAGGAAACTGTAAATTTCAGCTCAACCTTCCAACACCTGGGTAGGTGAAAGAGCCTGTCTCACCTTCCAAGTCTCCAAAAAAATGACTGCCCTCTTGCTCACAAGGGTTAACTGCTAAGAGAACTTCCTGAGGAGACTGTGGGAGTGTTGGGGAGGGGGGGGAAGGAGCAGAAACTTCATGAGTTTGTGTTTAAACTTGTTATCTGCAACACTTGCCGAGACATTTGTGCTTCAGCGGGGTGGGTGTGGAGAGGGAGGGGGGGAACATATGTGTGCTCAGTTCACTGAGCCACCAAGAGTTGTCTGGTGTTTGATCCTTCCCCTCGTCCCCCCAGGCCCATCTGCCCTCCCCAGACACCCCAGTCCCTCTCCAGTCCCTCTGTCATGTAGCTGAGGCTCGGCACATGTTGGCCAGCCCCTGTTCCCTACCCCTTAGAGAGGTCCCTCTCTCCCTGCCCGCCAGAGCCCCGTCCTCCAGGCAGAGGGACCAGTGGGTCCCATGCTTACCTTCTTTCCCAGGCACCTCGGGAGAAAGGAGAGCACAGAAGAGAAGGAGACCGAGGGAGAGCTTTATTCCTCTGCTCCAGGTCCTCAGCTCCATGCTGGCTGGAGAGAGGGCCTGGCTCACAGCCTGTGCCTGCTCTCACAGCTCAGGCCTCCAAGCCTTGGCTCCTGCTCGCACTGCATGAACCTCTCCTGCAGCCTCCTGACTGGAGCACACACATTGCACAACCTCCCTGCCTGGCCCACAGTTATGATGAAAGATCAAGGCAAGTGGGTGGAGAAGCCTTACTGCCTCTACCTGTTTTAAAGGGGTTGGTCACAGACTTCCCATCTGGCAGGCAAATAAATCCCACCTTAAAGGCAGCCACCTTTTTCCTGGGAGCCTCCCTCCACCTTTGCTCCAGTCCCGTAAGAAGCTCCAGATTGCCACCTGCTGGGCAGCCCTCACCACCATCCCTGCTCTTGCTCCACCGCTGTGCACTTGTGACTTTTAGAGATTAAAACAGCCCAGACACTGCGTTAGGGACTGCTCGTTCACCTCTCTCTGGGATAATGTGGCTAAAACCACTGAGCCATCCTTGCAGTAGATATTTAGGAAATCCCTCTGTACACAGTCACAGCAGCCCTTTTTGTTCCCCAAGCTGTGACAGTATGAGCGATAACCATGCCAGTTTATCTGGCAGATTTACTGTTTTCCTTTTAGTAAGCTTCTCCGCATTGGTGGAAGATGCCTGCTTTTCAGGACAAAAATCATGGGGTAGCAACTGACCCAGAAGTATTCTCTCTCTATAGGAAGACATCATGGAACTTTTAATTAGCTCCTTGAGGGACATAAATACGAAAGAACTTGCCTTTGTGGTATCTCTTCTATTATTCATCATGGACGTTACTCCCACCCATACACAGCTATTACACCCCTCCCCATAAAATACAGATGACATTATTCGTCCACTTACTGTAAGGCTGCATTCCTCTGGCTCTCTTCCTCCTCCTCCCCAAGGAAGACTAAAGAAAGGACTTTGTCAGGTTGCCTAGAGAAGCTGGGGGATCTCCACCCTTGGAGATGTTCCAGACTCTCCAGGATACAGTAATGAGCAACTTATCTAGCGCTGGAGTCAGCCCTTCTGTGAGCAGGGCTTCATACAACAGACCTCCTGAGGTCCCTTTTTAGTGAGTTCTGTGATTCTATAACCATACATCTCGGAAAACCAAAATCTATCCTGAGAAGTTTGAACCCAGGCAAGAGCGATTTGATAAAAAATGGTCAAAATACTAAGCTTTAAATTTGACATAGCACATGAAGTAAAATATCAGTACAAATAATTCAAGCTTTAATGTCATTTAGAGTAGTTGTATCTTAAATTTATTCCAGTTTAATCCTGTCTAAAATGTTCTTACTCAGTCTACAGTGCTAAGTATCAAATTTTTATGCCCACATTTCTTGCACGTTTGAATTACTCTTGTTTCAGCACCAGTATAAGGTTTCCTTGTCTACATCCCATACATTGAGTTTACACTAGTGGATCGTATCCATTTCGGTCTTCGTTTGTACAACAGTGTGCTTTCTTCAGTCTATGATGTAGCAGTGGGGGAGATGGACCCACAGCTAACTTCTCCTTTGCAACAGGACAACATAGGCAAGGCCTACATAGAGATTAAAGGGGAAAGAACCATTGCAACTGCAGGTTAAGGATGTAGCACAGCTTAGGAGCTCATATCCTTCCTAAGGCAAAAAAAAAAAAAAAAAAAAAAATCAGTGTTGCAGCCTTACATTTAGTTCCTCAGGGCTACCTGGGTTTGCATCTGTAGACTCCCAGAGGTGCCAAAGCTCTGGGGTGAAGAACTTGGGGATGCTCTATCTCTGTTTCATTAGTGGTCAGATATTCAGGACATTTGGTCTAAGCCATTTGGAACAGGCAGGAACAGATTTACTATGGCTTATTGGAGAAGATGACCTTAAAAAATATTTACTTTTTTTTTTTTCTCCCACTTATTGGTGTTGGCTGATAGGGGTCAGAAATCGGGATATTCCAGATGACGGTGGCCAGAAATTGTATGTACCACTTTGTTATGTTGTAGATTGGAGTTCACCTACTGTACCTCCCAGTCAGAATGTGTACAATGATAGTCAAACAAAATACAACCTAATGTTATGGCAAGATCAAGATCTGCAACAAACCTGTAAACAAGTGGAAACATAAAAAAGTAGAAACCCTCAATGCCTGGAACTTTACTAATTTCTGTAAAAGTTCTGCATTGCTTTGCCATGTGTCCTCTGCACCAAAACACAGATTCAAAGGGGAAAAGAGGGTATCTGTACAGACGCTACACCCAGTACAGTGGAATACTACATGTGAATTAGTCATACAGCTCTGCTGAGTATTTCATTGACAGGATCCTTTTGCTTGTGCATCACAAGGTTATATTTTGTTTTTGTAAACTGTTGGATAAAAGGAATTCCATGAGTGCGTAGTGCAAAAAAAAAAAACTCTGAAATAACTTGATTTCAGAAAACCCTAATCTTTACAATCATATTCTATGATTTTATGATTTACACCTCCACAGTCTTTTCACCGTCATGGCTTCCCAGTGAGCTTCCCATCTCTGGCATACTTTTTGATGGTAAGAAGATAACTACATCTTTTAAACTCACTCTCAGCATGTCTTTGGGTTAAATCTCACCCTGTGTTTCTAGTCCTTCTGAGAATTTCTGAATTGCAGGGCATATTTTTTCCTTCCATTTCCCAGTATCTTGTTTCATGTATCACTGAGGTGAGGTATCTTGTTGGAAAATATCACTACACAACACAGCTGGGCTTTCCTCCTACAGATATGTGGGCTTGTGGTGGGGGAAGTGAGGAGGAATAGTATGCAACAGGCTTTGTCTTGATGTACTTTTGGGACAGTCAAAGGGCACTCCCAAAACTGAGTTGGGACGTGCCTCTTTTGAACTGCAGTTCAGATACACCTCTTTCATATGTTTCCTATAAATCATTTACTGTTTTCTGCTCCTCACATTTTAGAAAGAGCTATGTGTTTCACCATTGTGCTGTTAAATGTCCTTCTAGCTAATGAATGAAAGTGAACCTAGAAACAGTCTCAGAAGTTCCTCACTTACTTCCCAAACTACCAAAGCATCCCTTTGGTAGTCATAAATTGTATCTGTGCATCTTGAACTGGCTTTCAGTAAGGTATTATAGTAACGTAGATGTGTAGGGCTCCCAAAGGCCTCAATCACATTCTGCAACAATACAATCCTGAGCAGAATAGCAACGCTGGACTTCAGTAGGGCCAACTTCGGCCTTTTCAAGCAGTTGCTAGGGGAAATCCCATGGGACAGGGTACTTGAAGGTAAAGGGGCCCAAGATAGTTGGTTAGCATTCAAAGAGTGCTTCTTCCAAGCTCAAGATCGGTGCATCCCAACGGGTAGGAAGTCAAGGAAGGGTGCCAGGAGGCCTGCATGGT
>WKFP01014620.1:0-13174 GCA_011057875.1 Pterocles orientalis | reverse complement strand
CTGGGGGGGGGGGGAGGGTGCGTGAACGGGTTGTGTGGGGTAGGCTCTCAGCCAAGGGTAAACCCATCACAGACCTCCAGCAGACCCTTCGCACCTTAAACTTTTTCTGATTCTGTTCATTCACTAGTAGATGAAGAATCATGTCTTGCCAACAGGAATGCAGACAGCTCCTTACTTGGACTCCAGTCAAAACAGGAGGGCAGCTTCCCATATGTATTCTCTGCCTAATGGAGATGACATACCAGTGGGAAGGACTAAACATGGGCAAGAAGTCCAGTATCTTTGCATAAAACTCCACTTACTTGTTCATCAGCAACGTACTCGTAAGTATTTCTCAATCTACTAATGCCCCATTTGGACACCTAATTTGGTACAGAAGCATATTTCCACTGTTGGCTGAACTGTAGTCTTTCTGGCTTTTGTCTCTTGATAAGATATTCTGGACATGGTCTGCCATGCTCTTATTGGACTTGCAAAACAGGAGTCAATTAAATTATTGTACCATCCCGAAAATGAGGAGTATGATCTTTCTTTTCCCAAAAAATTACCTAAGAAAATTCTCTAGCCTTCATAGCGCTGTTTTGCTCCCCCTGGTGGTCCAGGCGATGTGCAATTTACAGGTCCTGGCTGCCCCAAGGTGCCTTAAGGAGCAGGGAGCAGCCCACCCACCAGGACAAGGGTGATGCAATCAGTTTTGCCTCGTGATGGCTGGGATTTTGTTTCTTTCCAAGTTAACACTTTTGGTCCACAGTGAAGCCATGAGAGACTGAGGGACCTACTGCAAAAAGAAAAAAAAATAAGCAAAACGGGGCTTCACTGCTGTTAAGATGCTACCTTTTGCATGCACAAGTGGAAAGCAATGCAAACCGAACCATAATATAACCTGATTCATATTCCCATTCATAAAACTACCCTAAGTGGTACAAGTGTGGGTCACAAGAGTACATTACTTTATAATAGATATTGTAACACATTATGTACTTGCACATCAGAAAAGTGCAGTTCTACACTTACCACTCCTCTTCAAGAGCACATGCTTCCTCGGCATATTTGAAGATATTTATTTTTCTTGATGGCATTAAGTTTTCACTTTTTTATTCCTTCTCTTACTGACCTCAGGGGAAAAAAAGAGAAGGAACAAAAAAAGCACAATTCCATTTTTCCTTGAGCATTACTAAAACAACACCATAGGTATGATAAACATAAAATTTGACCTAGAGAAATTTGATTTCCGGTAGAGATGCTCATTACTTCTTCAACTGGAAAAACAAGATTATAATATTTTTAGTAATTGAATCACAGCTCAGAATATAGTAATAATAGTCTCTGCACACATACACTCTCTGTATGTACCTCTCTGTAATTTGTAATTTGTTCATATTTTCCATCTGTTCTTTCCTACTCTTGGATTAATTATGCTTAAGTGTGAAAATACCTCACCACCATTGAAAAAAATAATGAGCATGCAGTACATGCAGTAAGCAGCCATATTGCTAGTCACTTTGATAGTGTGATTTTATTTTTTTTTTCTACAGTGACAGCTGAGTGTGCAAGTTAATCAATCTTTTAATTTCTGGGTTTTTTAATAGAAATTTTAAAGCTTTTATGTCAGTTTCAAATCTGCAGTTATTTTTACGGCCCTCTTCTTGACAAATTAGAGTTGCCTCCACAATCTAAATACCATAAGCTTGCACTTCTTGCTGTTGTAGCATAATCTTGGTGTTAAGTAGGTAGTGCTGCTATCCTTTGCAGAAATGAAATAGTTGCCACTAATCACTGTGTTAACAACCTGTGTTCATCCTGAGTGGTTTCAATGTTGACATCAAGAGGAGATATCTGACTGAAACAGACACCTTGCTGTCTTGCAGGTGGAAAGAAGGCATTGATTGTGGTAACGTCTTCCCAACTCACTGTCAACTCTATTCCCAGTCCAGCTTCCCACTTGATTTTTGAAACTTGAACTCTTAATTAAATCAAAACATGAAAACTAAAATGAATGCTGAGAGCAACTGTAGAACTGTTGACCAAAAACACAATAAAATGTGACACAGATTTTAGCAGTACCTAGATGAGAGGCCATATGCTGCTGAACCATCTGGTCTCCCCTCAGCTTTACATACTAATTTTTAGAACTAGGCAGTCTTATATCTTTACATACCAATTTGTAAAACCAGACTGTCTCGTATCTTTGCACTTATGCAGGTAAAGCCCAGGGTACACGCTGGGTGGGTATTGACCTTCCCATTCTCACTTTTTTCTGGACTTGTCTAGAAGATAACCAAGCATGTCAGGATCTTTAGAGCCAAGAGCTTTAGGTTGGGGATAAAATGCTGGAATTATTAATAGCACCTTCAGTGCTATTTTTGATGTGGAAATGATTGCAGGGCAAAGGGAAACTGACTCTGAAACCAATCAGCTGGCATGGCACTTCGCCTCATTCCTCAACTCCACTTTGGTCTCTTGATTATTTCTTGTCCTACTTCCTGGTTGCTTCCTGCACAACACCACAGCTAGAAATTAGAAAGCTTTTAGAGTCTAGAATATTTTTATACTGGAGGGGAAGGGCAGGATATTTAAGCATATTTGTTCCCCACTAGCCTGTTTATAGTGATGTGGGCTTTATTTATTTATATGATATAGTATCCTATCCTATCAGATTTTATATGCTGGGTAAGTAATTTCATATAATGTCACCAAAAAATCTCAGGAGGGACTCATCTCACTTCTTCTATAAATCTTCTTTCTATAAATATCTGCAAGAGAAACTCCTATAGCATTCTAGTTTATATCATAGAAAAGTCAATTTGGCTATTGCCCTTGGCATGCTGAATAATAAATATATGGAAAAAAGGGTCCTTTTCTCACTAAAGCAAATCACCATCTTTGACAGCTTTTCACCCTCACAGTATTAAAGGCTGTTTTCTAGGTTTAATACTATCCATACATCCCTTTTCACTGTCTACAACTCCATTGTTTTAAATAGCTCTATTAATTTCACCTTGATGCTTTCCTGCTGCTTCAGATCAAAGGACAAAGGAAGCTATTTGGTAAAATATAGGATTTTTTATTTATTTAAAATCATAGCACATTTTCTAAGCTTTTGAAGACTCCAACCGAAGGGAGGCTGGTGGGCTTACTTTCCAGGTAAGCCAAAGTTTATAGGCTGTGATAAGATGCCTTTGTCAAGGGGAGTTGAATACATTGAAACTTCTTCCATGTTCTTAAAATTAGACTTCCATCTGAATTTCAGCTTCCCTAAACCATAACAGAAATACATCTCTGTAGTAAACTTTTATGTATTTAGACTCCTAGAAATGTAAGGAAATATTTTTAATGCAAGAGCACTCAGTTCTTTTTAGGAGATTGATTATTTATGGAAACAATTTTTAGGACACATCTTGCCTGGACTGCCAGCAAAACATGAGAGTGTGAAGAAAGAAAAAAAAAAAAAGGAGTTTTCACTTGAGTGAAGGAACCTCTTTGAATGGTATCTACCATTTAAGTTACTGGACCTTGAGCACCCTGAATATTACTCGATGTTTCTGCTGGCATCCTCCAAACCCTCTTAATTTTTGAGTACATTGACAGCACTGATGAGATCTTACAGGCCTTGCAAATTGAGCTCTTAGAGGTTAAGTTCTGGTGCTCAACCACAGATGAGATCTTATCCAGTGCCTTGCTCAGGGCAGCCTTGACAAAATTAAATGCGAGGATGAGTACTCTGTTTTTATGGCTGTGTAAACCATTAAGAGATTCTTAGAGATGTCTTAGCGGGTTTCATTGGAAAACCTCATGACACCTGTGTTTGCCAGATCTCAGACCTCTGCAAATTTGAGGATGTAGGCATTCTTCTTCCAAGAAAAGACAGGACTATTTGTGGAATGCAGGTCTGCAATCTTACTCATACACTGGAGGGTCTTGAGACCCTACCCAACACTGTTATAATGTCCATGGAAAGATCTTTGCCCTGTCTGTCTTTGGTTAGAGGTGGAATATACAGTTCTCTAACTCTGCACTGCCTTGCTGGATCCTGCTGTTCCCTGTGAAGTTCTGAAAAGGACATGGAAATTCTCGTGGGGTTTTTTTGCTTATGCCCTACATCAGGGATGTTGCTGTCTTACTTCACTTGGGCATTCTCCAGCTCTCAACATACAGCATACTGGATCAACAGGACTGAAACAGCCCCTTGTAAAGGGAGGTGGTGGAAAAGAGACTTCAGGCAGCTCCTGGCAATAGAAAGATAGCATTTAAAAAGAAAATGGTTTTGACATCTCATATACATTGTTGCTGCTCTGTCATAAGCTTCCCCTTCCCACTCTCATCCCTAAGTCCTCTCTACAGATCTATTTATAGATCTAAAGCAAAGCCCTGCACTCAACACAGCTGGGCATAGGAGAGGGGCTGTGGGTGCTGTGAATGGGCGTGGGAATACTGATGGGGATAGGATGGAGGATAATCTTGGGCTCTAGGGTGTCTCCTCACTCCATTCATCTGCAAGGACATTGGGTGAAGACTGTCTTCACAGAAAGCCTCCATTGCTTGTTGTGCTTCCCACATCTATTTCAGAAATAAAGAGCTGGGAATCTGGCCTAGCTGCTCTTTCAGTCATGTCATCTCTCCCAAAGGCATCATCCATATCCTGGCAGTGAGGACAGGTCTACCAAGCTGCCCCCAGTCAGCAGTTGTTCATGAGGAACATTTCTAGTTCAGGACACAGCCCTGCTACCTCCTCACAACAAGAAGCAGATGATAGTTATATCCCTGCTATCCCATGCCCACAGCTGCCAGAAACATATAAGGGTCTCTACCAAGGTTCTGATCAGTATTATAAACCTCAGTGTCTTTCTGTCCCTTTGTTTTATTGCCAGGCATTTGAGCATATCAATACCTCCCAGAAACCTCTGCTGTATAATCCTGCTAATCTCCGAGGGGACTTCTGGAGGTCTTTAGTCCAGCCCACTGCTTGCAGTAGGATTAAGTTCAAGGCTTGATTTGACTTGACAGGATTTGGAATTGATGCTTCAGTTTTGTCCTGTGCTCATTACAGTTATTTACTGTCTTTAAGTCCTTTAATAGTATTTGATTCAAAGTACTTCTCTAGTGTACTTCTAAAGTACTTCTCTATTAGTAAGTAATATGGTTTTATTGAGACCCTCCCCTTCTCATTTTTGGAAGACCTGGCAGGTGATTAAAATGTTCAGTACAACTTTGATCATTATAAATAATGCAGTTAAACCTTTGCTCACAGCAGTAATTAGGTATTCATTGACATGAGAGCCAATATTTGTATTAATGTTTTAGCCTGGCTACACTGTCAACTTGAAGACAGCTTTTAATGTGAGTTTTAAATTACACATTTCTCTTTCGTCAGATGGCTCCAAGTTAACTTCCTCAGTGTAACTAACTTCCTTAGTGCCAATTTTTTACATTAGTCAAATCCACTTACCATATTTTTTAATGATTGTAGCCCAGAGAAATCAAGTATCACTCTGCTCTCTTAGTCTGCCGAGAGAGAGCTGAGGGCAGCTGAGGTGTTGAAATTCCTTTGAATTAGACAGAGAAACAGCAAACTTTTTTTTTTTTCAACAATTTGATATGTAAGAGGGGGTTTCTGAATCATAGGGTTTGTTTGGGGCTTTAAAGAGCCATAGGAAAGGGGTGTATTAAATAGGATAATGATGTTGCTTCTTTCCCCCCTGTTTCTGTCAAAAACTGATCTTCCCTAATTTGTCTGAATGATCCTGTTCTACCTACATGTAGGAAGCACATAAACTAACACTGCTTTTCACCTTTCAGACTCTTATGTCTGCATGTGCTGTAACTCTCACTAGTTTTGCTAAAGAAATTACAATAACTCTAGCAGTGGTGTTATTAATCTTATTATGATAGTTTTCGACACTCCTCAGGCATCCTTATTTATATGATACAGTTTTTCCCACTGCCTCTGCACTCCCTGCATGAATGACAGGCAGTTCTATTCTGTTATGGTTTTGGGGGGAGGGATGTCTCATAGTAGGGCCCGGCTCGAGTGGGCCATTCTGGCCGTCCATCTGCCTGCCTGGCTTCTGCGAACCAGCCTGCCACAGCCCAAGCCTCTGCCATGGCTCACCTGAGAGTCCATTTTCCTGGGAGCCGATGGAGACCTGCGGCGGAGAGAGAGAGAAGGAAGATGCTGAGGGAGACAGCCAGGCAGGCACTCGGTTGGAATTATGAAATGGAACACTCTCAGCATTTCCCCTGCCACGTGGTGAAGAAAGATGCAGTCCTGGAGGACCTCCACGGTGGAACTAGAAGCCCACGCTAGAGCCGGGCAGTCGTCAGGGGACTGTAGCCCTGTTTGGAAAAGGACTCACGCCGGAGAAGTTCTTGAGAAGGACTGTTCCATGAGAAAGGGACTTCACATGGCAGCCGGGAAAGACTGTGAGGAGGAAGGAGTGGCGGACTGACTACACACCCCATTCCCTGCCCCTCTGCACCGCTGCTGGCGGGGAGAAGGTACAGAACAAAGCCTTTGGGCTTTGGGAAGAAGGGAGGGGTGCGGGAGAAGTGCCTTTTCAAGATGTGGTTTCTCTCTCTCAGTATTTTGCTTCTTGTTGTAAATAGTTAATAAATTCAATTGTTTTCTTGTTCTTTCCAAGTGGTGTCGGTTTCTTGCCCGTGACCCTAAGTGGTGAGTGAGACCCTCCCTGTCCCTGCCTCGGCCCACCAGGTGTTTAACGAAACTGTCCCCGTGGCTTTATAAACCACGACACATTCCTCCCAAGAAAAGGGTGTTTGCAGTTTTTCTGTAAATCCAGCAACAGGATGTTAATTGCACTTTCAGAGGAAGACAGTGTTGTAGCACCCTTCTAGAGGGTGTTCACTTCTTTCACTGAAGCAGTTGAAAGGAGCTGATTATTCATTGGTCTGGTTTGTACCCGAAATGACGTTAATAGAATGCATTGCTGGTTTTCTTAAATAAAAATAAATCAATGGGTCTTTAATTAAGTTTAAAGCAAGCTCACACTTAAAAGCAAAACAAAACAGACACAAAAACTTTAAACCCATCTGTAGAACTGTGTGTGGAGTTTTCACTAGTTCAGATAATCCATTATTTCTTACTGTCTCAGATGAAATCACTGTTCAGCAGTGGATAGGACTGAGATTATTCGGGTCCAATTTATTTTTATTATTATTGTTCTATTCATTCCTGGCCACTAACACTGAAATAATTAAAGAGATCTGTAGGCTTATGTCAGTAGGAAAGAAAGGCAAAGTCAAGATTTCTGAGTGCTATAATGGAACTGCTTTCCATTAACCCAGGTTGGCAGAAACATGTAAATATGATACCTTAAGATTCTTTCCCAGGACATGGCTTAGAGGCTCTTCAGTAATATTTTATGTCATTTTGGGACAAAACTACTCCATGCGTCGTACAGTCTGAAGACTAATTATGCTGGGAGCAGCTCTGCAGAAGAGAGACTGGGCTTTCAATGGACAGCAAGATGAACATGAGCCAGGCAGAGGAAATGAAGACCAAATACATACTGGGCTGCAATAGCAAGAATGCGGCCACATGAATCAACCCTATCTGAACCCCTGGTTACACTTAGGCAGGGGAATGAACACACAGGTTTTTTAGTAGATACAGGGGCAACTTATTCTGTATTCAATACCTGCAAAAATGGTTTTAGTCAAGAATTTGTGAATGTCATTGGTACCACAGGAAAAGGAGAGAATCATCCTTTCTTTCAGCCATTAAAATGTAAGCTAGGAAAACAATGGGTGATCCACCAATTCTTATATATGCCCGAATGTCCAATGCCGCTATTGGGAAGAGATGGTTTAAACAAGTTAGAAGCACAAGTAATTTTTAAAGATGGACAGGTCCAAGTTCGTATACCTGAAAGTAAAGCCCTAGAGGCTCTGGTTTTGTTGTTGTAGCTGTCTAAAGGGGCAGAATAAATACCAGAAGAAGTTGAAAATGCAGTCACTCTGCTAGTGTGTGCTTCAGGCGTCCTGGGAAGATCCAGATCAGCAGAACTGGTAAAAGTACAACTAAAACCTGAGGCAAAACCGGTAAAGAGTAAATACACTATCCATTAAAGTTGGAAGCCAGAAAGGAGTTAGAGGAATTAATTAACAAATTTATAGCTCATGGGCTACTAAGAGAATGTGAATCAGAATATAACACAACCTGTCCTACCAGTAAAGAAACCTCGGGGAATTAATATTGGTTAGTACAGGTTTTAATAAGATATTACAAGATCTCCACCCTGTGGTAGCAAACACATACACACTTTTAATCACTATGAGGGAAACTGATAAATGGTTTACAGCTTTGGATTTAAAAGATGCCTTTTTCAGCATATCTCTGGAAACAAATAATCAGGAATTATTTGTCTTCTAATCAGAAAGCCCGACTACCAGGCACAAAACTCAGTTCACCTGGACTGTGTTACTTAAGGGGTTCAAAAATAGTCCAACCATCTTTGGCCAAGGAACTAGAAGCATGGAAGGAAAATCAGGAGGTGACTCTGTTACAGTATGTGAGTGATACATTAATAGCTACAGATTCACATGCAGGATGTATTCATTCTTATCCAGGAAGCTTGAAAACTTACCTTAGGGCAGAAATTGACTGGTTTTGTCCCACATATGGTAATGGCCATGCTGGATCAAAAGGCAGGACACTGGCTTTCCTCCAGCCAAATGCTTAAATACCCAATGGTACCACTAGAATAGGATGATGTGACCTTAAAGACTACTATTGCCCTAAATCCAGCAATGTTCCTTGAGGGACCAACAGAAGGGCAGGAGCACTTACATCATGACAGCCTCCAAACTATGAACAAGCTTATTCCAGCCAGCAGGACCTCCAGGATGACCCGTTAGAACATCCGGAGTGGGAATTATTTAAGGATGGGAGCAGCTTTTTTGAGATGGAAAGCGAATGGCTGTATATGTGGTGGTAACTCAGACTGATGTAATTGGAGCTAAATCTTTGCCTGTCAACATGTCAACAGAAAAGGCTGAGATCATTGCCTTGCAACAAGCCTTAGGGCTAGCTGAAGGTAAGAGCGTGAACACATGGACTGATTCTTAATATGCCTTTGGGGTAATCCACGCACATGAAGCCATTTGGAAAGAAAGAGGGCTGTTACTGGCACAAGGATCCCCTATCAAATACGGTGAAGTTACCAACTCTCTACTGCAAAGTGTGCAGTTACCCTCACAAGTGGCAGTAATGCATTGCAAAGCCCACCAGTTTGGGCAAATGCCTGTTAATATTAGAAATTGGCTGGCTGATAAAATGGCAAAAGAGGCAGCTGAAAAAGGCATCCTAGCATTAATTCCTTCTAAAGTGATAATTCTATCTGAGAAAACACCCATGTATGGTGAACAGGATGAGCAATTAGCTAAATTCTTGAAAGCAAATCTAAATTCAGCAGGGTAGTGGGTAACTCCTATGCAGCAGGTAATTGTCCCTCAAGCATTAATGAGAAAAATAGTAGAAGAAAAACACAACGAGGCTCATTGGGGAATTGAAACTATGATTACAGCTCTAAAAAGCCAGATTATAAGTGTTAGGATGACTGTAATTATAAAAGGAGTTGTCAGTAAGTGTTCTATATCTGCTTGAAAAATAACCCTTGAGTTACAATAGCCCACCTCTCAAAGTGGCCAGGAATGGGAACATGCCAGGAGATTATTGGCAGATAGATTTTTCTGAATCACTTCAACAGGAAGGATGTAGGTACTTACTGGTTTTAGTGAATACAAAAATGTATCCACTTCAGGATGGCCTGAAACTTTTCCCTGTTGCACCAACAAGGCTAGAGAAGTAACTAAGGTGCTACTAAAAGAAATTGTATCACAAATTGGGGTTCCCCTAGGGATATCATCAGATAGGGGACCTCATTTTGTTGCAGAATTTATTAAAGAATTGTGCAAGATACTAGGAGTCCAGTGGGACCTTCACACCCCCTGGAGACCACAATCTAGTGGTAAAGTTGAAAGAATGAATCAGAAGGGGCACAGTGAAACAGTCACAATATTTACATCAAAAAAAAAAAAAAATCTGAATTGCCCTAGAGAAGAAAACACTTCTTCTCACAAGGGCACTTGTTCAGCACAGGAACAGGTGTCCTGAGAGGCTGGGAGGTCTTCCTCTTTGCAGATGTTCACATGTTGCCTGGAGAAGGCCATGGGCACCCTGATTCAGCTCTGGAGCTAGCTGTGCTGGGAGTGTGGTGTTGGACTAGAGGCTTCCAGGGGTCCCCTCCCATCTAAATCTTTCTTTGAGTCTGTAATTCTGTTCAGCCTTCATCAGACATCCAGTATGGACAGGAGCTGAAATACTTGTGGAATTCTGGCTCCTCCAAGACCACTACTGGGATTCTGTAGTGTCACAATTTTGAAATAAGGCAGAACTTAAACGACAAAGTTGTATTTAAGTGTTTTCAAGTGTTTTTAAACCTGTCATGTAACTTCTTGGAATTAAAGCTATGATAGTGTAGTCTGTCTTTTTTAGTCTCTCAATTTTAGTTTCTCACTTCCTTAATTTACAGCTTTTAAAACTTTTTTTTTTACTTTAAACTTTTTCCCCTAAACTTGTTTTGTTTAAGATGCTGCCAGCAATTCAGAGCACAGAATGTCCTTAGAAGATTTAAAAACTGAATTCTAGGTCTGGCTGGAATTTCTAGATCCTCTTGTATAGTAATGAATAAAACAACAACCCTGAAGTCTCCCTCTGTGGCATGTTGTCTCTGCAGCTGGAACAGGAGTAAAATCGAGGAGCTGATTATTTTGTAATTTCACCTAGCAAACTGAGCTCATTATAAGCGGAAGTAAATCTTTACAGTGAAGAGTCTGGTTTAGTCAAATGCTTCACAGAGTGAGATTGCTCTCTCTAGCAAGTTCTGTGAGAATTTCACGACACCAGCTGATTAACTCATGTATAGTTTCTCATTGTGTTATAAAATAAAATTCAAGAGTTTAGGTGCCATTTCTTCCCTTAACTTCTGTTTATTCTCTTCTGTAACTCAAACCACAGGAGAAAATCTGCTACCTCAGTAACAATGCAAAAATAATTGCAAGGAACTATTTTGACAAGTCTGTTCCAACTTTCTCATCTTCAGATGGTCCTTTTCTGCTGCTGGACCAGAGGTGAACCTAGGTGAGTCAGCACGTACCCAATAACCAATACCACACAGTCAGCATTAATATGCACTAACTTTTTTTAACCATAGTGCCCAGCCTTACACTGAAATACGTAAGGCAAGCTATTGCTTCAGTTTGTGCTGTCATTTATTAACATGTAATTTACCCTTCCCTGCAACATTTCAACACATGCCTACACGTTACCTCCAAAACATGGCTCATCAAACAGGGAAGCATTAGCTGGAGTGAGGTATGCATCCCAGTGCCAGAACACAACAACAGCCAGCAACAAGACAAACACGGAGCAGGAGAGGATGAGAATATGCAAGTCAAAGCAACTCCATACTTCCTCTTCTAGCCCACACCTTTCAGATTCCCAGCATTTTCATTGCATCAGCTTGCAGCCAAATTCATAACAGATTAATAAAAGCTGCATGTTAGCATTAGTGTTTGCGTGGCTTGGGTTTGCAGCACGTTAGAGAGAGGTACCTTCTTCCTTGCTGCAGAGTCAACCCTGCTCTCCTCCCCCACACTCTCCCTGTGTGATTTTTTTCAGTACACACCTGCAAGGCTTTGGGACTGGCCTGCCTTAGCCCAGATTTGTATAAAGAGTTTATTTTAATCTAGCTATGATTAATTAATCACATCATATCAGTTTTTATCAGCAATTGCAGTATGCTTCAGATGATGTTCCCCCAATCTTTAGAAAAAGGACCAGCCCTGCACTTGCCTGTCCACACCCACGAACTGCCAACATGCTCCAAAGAGGGCAAGAGAAACAACAAAGTTGCCTGGGAAGCACTACAGGGAAGCTCAGTGCAATCTGGAGCAATCTAGACAAAAATGGAAATGGCTGAGACATGTACCAAGAAGCCTGGAGGAGCGGAATGGCCAGTCCCAGCCAGCCCTGTGGCTCTGACATGATGGGGAGAAGCAAAACTTTACAGCAGGCTGGAAATCATGTTCAAGCAACAGGTGATAGGCAGTGGTAAAAGAGAATAAAGAGGATGAGAAAGATTGCAGGTCTTCTTTGCATGCAGAAGCACACTGATATTGATCCTCTGGGCATCTCATACTGTTACAGAAAACAAAGATTTTGGCTTTAGCAGCTTTGTTGGTGTTCTGCTACATGTATGCTCAAAAGTAGAAGCTACTTCGTTATTCAGAAACATTATGGGGACTTGTCTGATTAGAGAAATTGAGGCAGTTTTAAGGTAGATTGCTTTAATTGTTTTTGGTGATTAATGAAATGTAAGATTCACTCTAATGAAAATGTGACAGTGGCAATGTGAAAATAAACATTCAATTTGAGAAAGTGCATTCGTGACTCCAGTAAAGCTGATTATGGTCAGGATGCAGCTGGGCCAGGGGCTGGAAACTGTAGCATCTTGAACGGGATTTTTTGACAGGTACTGGATACCTGTTCTGCAGTCAATAGGAGTCAAGAAATGCTGCCTCCCACAGAGGAAAGACACTGACACAATTGTGCATAGCTTTTAGGAGAAGCAGTGTTTCCTTATTGTTCAGAGCTTTCTGGGAACTGTGAACTGAAACTGGCCGAGATCATAACCACAGGATGACCAGCATCAATTTACCTTGGTGAGGAAAAACATCACCCTGCTCTTGTTGAGTTTCTGTTGTTTGGCTTGATAAACACTGGCTGGGAACTTACCCTGGAAAAGCTGCTGAACCATAAACCAACCACAACAGAGTTTTGTAAAAAAAGGGTAGGCAGCCTGGCAGCCAACTTCTACTCATGGTTTGTTAAAGGTGGGGTGTTTCACCTCCCTGTACCTGCTCACCATCTAACCCAGACAAAGGCATTGTCTTGCATCTCTGCTAAGGAAATGATTGTTACAGTTAATACGATGATAAACATGCAAACTTTTCCTAGATAGAAAAAAAATTAAGTTGCTGAAAGAAAAATGGTTCAGCACTAGAGAAAGGACAAATCATAGAATCACAGAATCATAGAATGGCCTGGGTTGAAAAGGACCATAGTGATCATCTAGTTTCACCCCCCCCCCCCCAT
>WKFP01014619.1:70208-82440 GCA_011057875.1 Pterocles orientalis | reverse complement strand
GGTGCAGGGACAGGACGAGAGGGAACGGGCTTGAGCTGAAAGAGGGGAGATTTGGGTGAGAAATTAGGAAGAGTTTTCTTATGATGAGGGTGGGGAGGCAGTGGCCCAGGGTGCCCAGAGAAGCTGTGGATGCCCCATCCCTGGAGGGGTTCAAGGCCAGGCTGGATGAGGCTTTGGGCAACCTGGGCTAGTGGGAGGTGGCCCTGCCTGTGGTGGGGGGTGGCACTGGGTGGGCTCTAAGGTCCCTTCCCACCCAAACCATCCTGTGACTCTATGATCTTTCTTACAAGCGTTGAAAGGCCACAATAAGCTCTCCCCGGAGCTTCTCTTCTCCAGGCTGCACACCCCCAACTCTCTCAGCCTGTCCTCGCACGGGAGCTGCTCCAGCCTCGGACCATCTCCGGGGCTCCTCTGGCCCCGCTCCAGCAGCTCCGGGTCTGTCCTGTGCTCAGGACCCAGAGCAGGATGCAGCCCAGGGGGGTCACCAGAGCGGAGCAGAGGGGGACAGTCCCCTCCCTCACTGCTGGGGATACCCCCAAGACACGGGGGGTTTCTGGGCTGGGTCACATCCAGCTTCTCCCCCCCCAGCCCCCCCCAGGTCCTTCTCCCCAGGGCTGCTCTCGATGCTGCACTGACACAAACCCCCTTCATCACCCACCTTGTTCCTTCGCGGGTTCCTTCTGCTCCATGGATACCAGGGCAGAAAAATGGGCTTGGTCGTAAGCCAGGACCAAGGGAGAACGATGGCATTTGTTGGCTGGGACTTCCAGGGGAAGGTAGATCCCTCCGAAGGGAATAGGGGCAAAGGCTGGAAAGAGACCAGGGCGGTAAGTTTTCACAACAGGTTACAGGTTGATACTAAACCCACCCCAGAACAAGCTGCTCCATTCACAGTTTCACCTGCAATTATCTGTGAGCTCAAGGGACGCTAAAAAAACCCCAGAACCCAAACCAGCCAGCTGCTTCACACCGTCGCAACACAAAACTGTATTTTCTATAAAAAACCCTTCTTCACTCCTCCACAACTTCAAACTCAGGATGGTAACTGATCAACGTTTTCTGCCAGGAAATTAAACCTGCTCGCGGGAAACGCTACGAGCAGGGAGCGGAATTTCCTTTCCACGCACGTGGGGGCAAAAGAAACGTCCAGCGTGAGCGTGCACGAGTCACAAAGACTTTTAAAAGAGAGCGCAGCTCTGACCTTCTCCCCCCGAGTCCCGCAGCATCGTGTCTGCCACCACCACTATGGGTCTCTTCAACACGTGGGCGAGGACGAAAACGTGAAACTCCTCCAGGCTCTCGTACACCGGCTCTTCGGAGCTTTCGACACTTCGGGAAGGAAGAAAGAAATTCATTTTCCCCCCTTGAGTGTTTAATCATTGCTTTTAAAACCAGGATGAGGTTTTTACAGGCAGCCGCGTAGAGGCGGATCATATTAATTTGAGATTTTAGACGTAGATCCCCCCAAAATGTCCAATTTTAAGCCCAGGGTGGTATCCAGGGAATCGCGTGGCACTTTGGGAGACTCTTATCTAAAGAGCCTCAAAGCGGCGTTTGCCCGGGACGGCGGCGGCCACAAAGTGCCCTTGAACTACGGCGTGAGCACCGCAGGAATTAGAGTCCCAGAAGGGTTTGGGTTGGAAAGGACCTTAAGGATCATCAAGTTCCAGCCCCCCTGCCACGGGCAGGGACAATTCTCAGCTTTACGATTCTCATTTTGGAGCCATCATGAGAAAAGATGAGTTTGCTGCTCACTCTCCGCGTTACCACCACTTCCCGTGGTGTCTGACGGACCTCATCAGCCTTTGTCCTTCCCCTTCAAACCCCGCGAGCGGGACCAAAGCAGCAGTCCCCAGCCTCGTCCCTCGGCCTGCCCGTGAGGATTATCCCGAGCTGTACGCCGAAGGAAGATCCTCGCTGTGTTCTACACCCGGATGTTTTATTTTTTCGCTTCAGTCCCCCCCCGCCTACCCTCCGCAGCCGGCGCCGTTGGTGCCGTAGTGCACGCGGGGCTCGCTGGATGCCAGCTTGATCAGCTCGTTCCACTCCTTCTGCCACTCCTCTTCGGTGTAAACGAGACCAGACTGGAAAACAGCAAAAAAAAAAAAATTAAAAAAAAATAAATCTTCCGAGTAAACCTTTTCCAATCTCTGCAGCACCGTTCTGTACACGCAACCACAACTTTTCTCTATGGATTTACGCAAAACTAACCGATTTATTATGGAAAAAAGTGCCTGTTCCACACCAGCGTTCTCAAGACGGGGGGAGAGAACCTGCCTGACGTGAGTTTGCCTTTTCGTGGGGGAAATAAAGATTTCAGCCCATGGAAGGAGAGGAAACCTTTACTGCTACGCTAACCCTTCCAGTACGAACGATGACGTGATCGTTGCCGAGAGCGGGGCGGTTAACGGCACCGTCTCAACCGCAGGATTTATTTTCCTCCAAGAAACAACAGAAGACACCACAGCACCCCGAAATGTTCAATTTCGTCCCGAAACGTTCAATTCGGGGCTTGCTTTGGTGTTTCAAACCTACATTTTGCTCCCGTTTCCTTATGCTGGGACTGCAAACGCCCGTTCTGCCATTGCACCGCGAGCAATGGGAGATATCCCCGTCCCAAACCGACGGCCGGCGGGGCACAGCCCTCTCCTCCAAACCCTGCGGCGCTCCCAAGCCACCCGCAGCCTCGGAACACGTCGCTTTCCCACTTTCCGAAGCCGGCATCGAGCGCTAGATTGGGGTGTGAGCCCTTCCCTCCCCGACACAGGAGCTTTCCAACCCGCTTCCATCACAACCCCAGCGCTGGGAGGCGGCAGACGCCAAATTCACGGCAAGGAAGGGGAGAAATACCTGAAAACCACGAGACCGTGCGAAAAGCTAAGCTCAAGCCGGCTGGATCGAAGGTCACAAGCTGAGAAAGGCCACGGGAAGGGCAGGCGGCCGTACCCGGAGCTCCAGCATCCAAACACAACATCCTAAACCCTCCCAGCTGCCAAGAAAACCTTCCAGTCGTGCACCGGGAGCAACCGGCGGCACGCTCAGCTCTCTGCTGGGCCGGTAAGGGGTTCGCTAAGTTTCTCCACTCCCGGTAACGTCGTCAACACAAATTCTTTCATCGCTGATCTAAAGCTCGGGAAGCAGAGCACGGGAGGAGAGCGCTGCGCCCAGAGCGGGCTGTGAAACCCGGAGCAGCACCCACCACCCTGGGCTCCTTCTTTCGGAGCTTTCTGGGAGAGGAGGAGCTCAGAGCCAACTGCTCCAGCGGTACCTGCAACTCCTGCACCGTCGCACCACCTACGTCCCACATCTACCGCCGAGGACTACGACCAGGGCACGACACCAGCACATCCTGCACCCCGAGTCCTTTTAAGATCCACAAGCCACTGTCCTTTGCTGGTGGCTAATCCGGGAGCACGCAGTGCAGAGAGATGCTTTTAACAGCAGGAAAATCTCCCATTATTTATTAACTATGCTTCTAACAGGGAAATACTTTTTTTTTTTTTTCCAACTGTCAAGATAAGAATCTTTGTGCCCTTTCCAAAAATAAAAAGGAAGCTGCAGAGTAAACATCACCCTTCAGGTGGAAACAAGAGTTCACCCCGTTCACCAAGACACGGGCGCAGAGGGTGCGACGCTCCACCGGGACAAAGTCCTGTCCCCGCTTTCCGGGGGCTCCGCGTCACAGCTTTGAAAAGCCTTGAACGCGGCAAGCTCCCAAAGTTCCTTTTTTTAGTGGAGGAGTTTGCTCCAGAGATCAAGATCATCGGCCACCGCATCCTGCTGGATCTGCAACGCCCGAAGGTGGAATTTGTTTTCAACATTGGGCAGAACGCTGTTCTAATAAAGAGTTTTCCTCCCTTGCAATAAAGAGAATTTTGCTGCAGATTAAAGGATGCGTCTCATCGCGGCACAGCCAGCCAGCGAGTTGCCCAAAATTCCAGCCAGGCTCTATCACCCCCCAGCCCCTTGGGATATTTTATCGGGATTTTTTTCCCCCCGTAAAGAGGACGGTGTTGGGTCCGGTTCCTACCTCCTTGTTCTGCTGCGTTTGCTGCCAGCGCCACCTCCGCTTCAGGGCTTCCCTTTCCACGCCTTTGTCCATCAAGGTGTAAAGGGATTTGCGAAGCATGAGATCGCGGTCGTGGAAACCCCACATCCCTGCGCGGGGGGGAAAAAAGAAACGGCAGCAGAGGATTAGCAGCAGCCAGCATCGCGCGGTCGACGTGCTGAGCTCCTGCAAGCTGCCGCCCACCAGGGGAAGTGGGGAAATGGGGAAACAGAAGCAGAGAAACGCAAGTTTTTCAATTTAAACAATAAAATTCCTGGTTCAAAGCCTGCGTTTTCCAGCCAGTTTTCAGGGAGATGCTGCCGCCTCTGCTTTCAGCTCGAAAGCATCGCACGGACGCAGCAAAATATTTGGTTGGAAAATCAGACGTTCCTCGACCTCAGCATCCGATGGGAAAACGAGACTGGGCTGAACGCAAGCGTGGTTTCGCCGCGTCCGAAATACAACCATGAAGGAAATGCCCAACGCCGCTGCGCTAGAGCTCTGGAAACCCCACAAAACTGGCTCCAGCCACACCTGGCAAAACAAAATCTAATCTGGGCTCTCGAAACTCCGAGAGGAGGGAAGGGGCGGCTCCGTTATCTCACGTTTCCTCCAGAAACACGGGGAAACTTGCCAAATGGGTGCGGAGAGGTATTTCAGAAGTACACAAGCTATCAGCAGCCTGGTTCCTTCAGCCTGGTCCTCTCGGGCATCACCGCTACGGCTGCGGTGGCCGGGATGAGCGGCAGCATCCCTGTTTCCCGCGCGAACAGATGGGAAACGCTCGGTCCTGTCCCCAAAGGCTTCCCCAGTATGAGCTGGAGAAGGGAAGTGGCACCGGCACGATGCACGTTACCGGGTCTGAAGTGACCCAGTTTGTTATTTTTCCAGCCGGGCGCTCGGTGAGGCTCTTACCCAGGGAGGCGGCGTGCAGCAGGCAGTTCCCGTCGCCGGTGGTGGCCAGGGGAAGCAGGCGCTGGCAGCTGGGATCCACGTTCGCCCACCAGTTCAGACGACCTGCGGGAATATTTCAGAGCGTGAAAACGGGGCCGTTACGCAGCACGGGTTCGGCGTGTCCATCCCATTAAAAAACACCGACGAGGATGGAAACCTGCTTCATCTCCAGGGGGAAGAGCCAAAACGACGAGCGGGTAGAGACCCATCCCGCAGCTGGAGGAAGGAAGGAGTCAAGGCGGCGATAAAGCGAAAAAACAAGGAGACTGGAGTCGCAAAACTTCGTGGTGATGCAGGGAAACGGCCAGGGCACGTAAATCTGGATTAATTACAAACAGGAGCCAGCCCAGCCAGGACGTGACCCCAGGCCAGCGTCCTCCTCCTGCCCATTTCCCCCCACCCTGCTCATTCCAAACCCCCCCAGGCTGAGAACACCTCCCGAAGCGCCTGTCGCAAAGGGTACCCACCAGCTTCTCCTCTGAATAACCACCCGTCACTCCTTCTTGCCACCACCTCACTCCTATTTAAACCTCCTCGGGCTGGCGATTTTTAACCTGCTCAATGGTTTAGGTACAATTCTCGGGGACTTTTGCTGATCCCGGCGCTTTTACCGATGAAAACGCAAACGGAGAGTGCTTTACGCCACGTGAAAACAGCGGCTTTTGGGGATTTAAGGTAACTCAAATCGAGAGCATCTAAAAATAGAAGCTAGGAAAAAAAAAATCACCGCACGGGCTGCCGGCAAGCGCGGCACGACCGGAGGTTAAACATTTACCAAGGAGACGGAGTTGGGCTGAATTAGGACTTTGAACCAGCCTGTACCTCCCTCGGCTCCGCTCTCCAAAACCAGGCGCTGCCTCCTCCCTCGCCTGCGGTTTTTTTTTCCCCCCCCGGGAGCGTTTTCCGCAGCGGGTCCCGTGCGGCAGGCAGGGGTTTGGCTGGTGGACGCTGTTCGGGCTTCCAACGAGTTGCGTTTAAATCGATCTTGAAGAAACCCCTTTCCTGGGATTTTTAAGGAACTTTTCCCTGCTCCAAAGGATTTTCTTGCAATTGTTTGCACGACCTCAGCTGTAGATGAGCTAAATACAGAAAAATTTGGTTTTAAACGCAGGAAAACATCATCGAGCAGGGCTAACCGCAACGCCAGGCGGGTAATTTTCTCAGCGCGGGGAAAGGAAGCCGTCGGAGTCGAAAAGAGTTTAGTACACAGCCCGGGGACAATAGCTCTGCTCGGAAAATCCGGCTATTTTCACTCCGGCTAGCTCCTGGCACGGCGAAGTCGCAAACCCACGCCAAGTGGCACGGGGCCAGAGGAACGAAACGAGCAGCAAAATGTACCGCTACCAGAGGCGGCGCCGGGGTTGTTTTTATTCTCCCGTTTCATATTTTATTCTCCACTTTTTTTATTTTTATTCTCCACGTTGCTCCTGGAGAATTTGCTGCTTGAGAGATAACGGCTTCGGAAGCACCGACCGGCGACGCAAACTCCTCCGAACCCCCCGAACGGGGGGTTCGGAGGAGTTTGCGTCGCCGGTCGGTGCTTCGGAGGTTGTGCAACCTCTCGGCGAGCGCGAGGGATCTTTGCACAACCCTTGCTCGAGCGGTGAGCACCGGCAGAAGCCCACCAGCACCAAGGGGCTTCCCCTGCACCCAGCACCCCAACCCTTACGGGGTCCAGTTGCGCCCTGCAGCTGGTTTTTTGCTCCAGAACGTGCGTTTTTTGATTCATGGAAAAAAAATCAAAGGGCTACCCGCCAGTCCGAGAGTAACGCCAAGGCCACCCTCTCTGCGTGACGGAGGGAGCGTTCCCGGGCACGGCTTGGCCGCGTGCTCCTCGGGCTGACATGACGGATCCACCGCGAACGGCCACCAGAGCTCCAGAGGGACCGCAGAGCGCTGCGGAATCACCGGTGGAGGAGCAGCGTCACCACCTAGGAGTGGGCTGAAAAAAAAAAAAAAGATCAAAAAAAGGGGAGCAGCTAGAAAAAGGGGCATCCATCCCGCAGCAAGCTGATTTTTGATGTGGCTAAAATGAGATAATTCGTCCGTAGTGTCCTTATCTAATCTGGAGCCCGTCTCTTTGGCAAAAACAATAGCTGCAGAAAAAAATTCTCTGCCGGGATCCGGCAGCAACAAGAGCGTGTTCAAGCGCATTTACACACCGGTAGCTGCTTTCTCCCATGTTTCAGGACGGATGGGAATCGAAGGCTTTCAGCCAACCCTGCTGGCGCTCTCTCTGCCAAAATGATGCAACAACCCACTGCCAGCGCGCATCTCGCCGAGAGCTTGGCCGTCCTCGTCCCAGCCGCCGGGGACATCTCCCTCCGCAGCACCGGCTCAGCGGTCTCGCTGCCGAGGATGATGGTGGAGGGGGCGAAGGCATTGCAGCAGCGGTCCTGTGCTGCAGTTGGTGGTCCTGTGCCACAGTTGACAGTCCTATGCCGCGGTCGGCGGCCCTGTGCCATGGGCAGCGGTCCTGTGCTGCAGTCGGTGGTCCTGTGCTATGGGCAGCGGTCCTGTGCCGCGGCCGGCGGTCCTGTGCCACGGTCAGTGGTCCCGTGCCGCGGTCGGCGGTCCTGTGCCATGGGTAGCGGTCCTGGGCCACGGTCGATGGTCCTGTGCCATGGGCAGCGGTCCTGTGCCGCGGTCGACGGTCCTGTGCCGCGGTTGACGGTCGGTGGTCCTGTGCCATGTGCAGCGGTCCTGTGCTGCAGTTGGCGGTCCTGGGCCATGGGCAGCGGTCCTGGGCCGCAGTCGATGGTCCTGTGCTATGGGCAGCGGTCCTGTGCCACGGTCGGTGGTCCTGTGCCATGGTCGGTGGTCCTGTGCCGTGGTCGGCTGTCCTGTGCCGTGGTCGGTGGTCCTGGGCCATGGGCGGCGGTCCTGGGCCATGGGCGGCGGTCCTGGGCCATGGGCGGCGGTCCTGTGCCGCGGTCGGCGGTCCAGCAGAGCCCAGCACCCAACTTCTGAGAAGGTTTCACTTGCCTTTTGAAGCAAGGCGGATCCAGACGCGAGCTCGTCTCTCCTGCTTAGGGAACCAGGCTGGGCAGCAATGACTTAGGGGTGAAAATATTTGCAAGTCGGATGCCAGGTAGGGAAAACAGAGCGGGGTACGTGCGCACACGTGCCTCCGGTCGTGCTCAGCCTAAAGCTGGGCTGAAAAGCTCCTCAAAACCCGGGTGACGCATTGCCAAGGCACCCAGTTCTCTGCCTGCCTGCTCCGAGACGCGGGACATTTCCGCCCCAAGAACGAGGAACCCGTTTGCCGTCCCTCCGAAGCCGTTCCCGCAGCGAAGCGGGCACGCAGATCTCTGCGCTCAGCAGGTTTTAATAGTCCACCTACGGATGTTCATTAGTCTGCAGCAGGAAGCTTCTTGCAAATACGCTGGGGGACTTGTGACGGCGTGCGTGGCACCACGTCCCCACCCCGGGAGAAAGCCTGACCTCGCAGCCGAGGCAAAGCCACCGAACCCAGGGGTTTCCTGCAGTTCTTCTCGATTTATTTTTTAACAGCCTCAGGCAAGGCACCGCCGACTACTCCTCCATGTGTGCAACAAAAAAACCACTCTGTGTCCTCAAAACGTAGGGCAAGGCTCAACCCAGTCGGGGGGGTAACGCAGAACGCCAAGGCTGCGGCACGGGCCAAAGTTTCAGCTCCACCAGGACCTTTCCCTGCAGCTCGGAGCACGCCGAGAGCTCTCCAAGGGGATGTCACCAGAATTTACAGCCACTTACTCCACCACAGCGGTGTAAAGGGAGCTCCGGATGGAAGCAGAGGAGATTCTGAACGTTTATTAGCCTATAAAAGATTTGTTTAATCCCCTAAGGGCAGCATGTTCTAAATTAATAACAGGAGTCACCGCAGATCACAGCGCCGCGCTCAGAGCCCTGCTGGGAATATTCTCTACACGCAGGACCAGGACAGCCCCTTAACAAACGCCCCGGCCCCGCCGGCCGCCGCTCCCGTGTCCATCGCTGGTTTATTCGCATTAAAGGCGACGGCTTCACACCGTCGACCAACAGCGACGCCGTAACGGGATCGCTCGGATCAAGTGTTCATTTCCAACACATGAGAATATTTATTACGGCAACACCGGAGCAGGAGAGGGCTAAAATTTGACATGAAGAATCCGTGTTATCTCGGAAGGAATAGTTTTCTAGCTGCGTGCATCGAGGACAGGAGCAAAGGAGAGGGGTAAAGGCTCCCGAGACCTTGCCTGGCGTCCTCCTGCCAAGCTGCCCTGCGAACGCGCGTTAGATTTCCATCCCATTTGTTCACCAGCGAAATCTTATTTACAAATCACTTAGCAACTATGCAGGAGGAAAAATACCACGGTGGAAAACAAACCCATCCGCACGCGTAAGGTGGTTCCTCTCCGGGCGAGCAGAAAGCCAGCAGACAAGTTTTTCCTACGCCTATAAAACGCATCATCCATCGAAAACGTTTGTCATCGCTTCTCGGATTTGTCAGCAGTGACGAGCTACCGTGGGGGTTATGCAGGAATTTCTTTTCCCCCCTTCTCCCAGCGAGGCTGCCGGGATGGCGCAGGGCAGGGGGAAGCTCAGGGGGTGAGATAACGCCACTTTTTTTTGAGCGTTACCATTCGAGCGCGTGAGCAATGACGACGATTTATTTACATTTAGTGTCCGCAGGCAAAGGGAAGCAGACTCGACTCTGGCACCACGCTATAAAAAGGGATGAAATCATACCCACCAGGGTTTGCAGCGTGCTCTGCGGCGCTCCTGCGGGTACCGCGGTGAAACGCCACCGTATCGTGGTTCAAAAAAAAAAAAAAAAATCACTCACCAGCCTGCTCCAGTGCCACCAGCATGGACTGCTCGATGAGGTCGCGCTCGATGAAGCTGCGGAAATCCTCGGTGTACACAGTGAGGTCGGGCAGCTGGAAGGTGCAGATGGGCATCTCCAGCAGATGTTCGCTGCTGCCGTTGCTGGAGACGTGGGAACGGGCCAGGGAGACGATGGTTGAGCTGGCGTGGGAAATGCCTCGAGACAGGCGCTTTTCTGAGAATAAAAGGAAGATAGAAAAAAAAAAAACCCAAACAAACTCTTGAACGGTGCAGAAGCAGCAAACCTCGCAGGAGCAATGATTAAATCGCTGCCTTCAGCTCGTATTTTCTCGGTCGCAAGCGGCCGGATTGCTCCGGCGTATAAATATTTCAGGCAGCAGAAGGAAAGGTTGAACTGATCCCGATCATTTTTGGTGACACTGACCTTGCACAATATCATCCTGCCGCTGGAGCGGCGGTCGCCCGGGCCGGGCTGCCTCTTTTTCGGGGGGTTTATAGCTGCGTCCTTCGTTGAAGGAGTGGGGCAGGTTGCCGGCATGCACTTGCCTCAGCTGCTCGAAGTCGCTCAAGGCTGCGCTCAGGTCCCAGTTCTTGCCTGGATGGGAAGGGATCGACAGCGGTCATCACGCGAGGAGGAAACCGAGACAGTTCCCAAAGCACCAGGAACGAATAACAGCAGTTTATCGTGAGGCACAAAGGCAGCAAGGAGGAACGCAGGGCGCAGCACGACTCGTTGTGTGTCTGTCCTGGATTTGCGTGGCTGGAAACACAGACCCACGACCCCCGGGTGCCCAGAAGGCGTCGGCTCCACCGCCACGGGGATGGTTTCCACCCCACCTGGGCAGAGCTGCGAGGGAGCTACGGCTCTCGGATGCTGGAGATCTGCTAAACCTCAAAGGTCCAAAGAGCTCCAGTTTTCACTGGATCACAGACTGGTTTGGGCTGGAAGGGATCTTTGAAGACCATCCAGTCGAACCTCCTGCCACGGGCAGGGACACGACGAGGAGCCCTGTCCAGCCTGAGCTTCAACGTCCCCAGGGATGGGGCATCTCCCCCCCGCTCTGGGCAACCCGGGCCAGCGTCCCGCCACCCCCGGCACAGAAAACATCCTCCTCGTATCGAGCCCGAGACAGAATTTTGTCAGAAGAAGGTTCCCAGCTGGAAGAGGGGCAGGGTCACCACGGCAGCACCCACCGAGCGCAGCCTGGGTCTGGAGCAAAGCAGAATTTTTCCCTTTGGAAAAGGAAAGAGAGGGAAGGTCGGGCTGCGGCGCGTCCACCAGCACCCGAATAAATCCAACGGCCAACTGCTTGGGGTCACACCCAGCACTGGTGACACCAGTGTGACACCCAGCACTCTGGATAATCCATTGCGACGCTTCCTGCTGACGGAGTGACCAGCCTCCAGCTCTCTTTTCCCCCCAACCATCGCAGGGTGAAGCCTGAGAAAAACACAAAACTCCCCAAGCTGACAACCTGGAATGTGACTTTTTAAATCCCCGCGCAGGGTTTAGGAGACAGCCACCCACCTCTTTTTGAGCTGACACCCAAAATACAGACACAAAGCAGGTGCCAGCCGGGCTGGGAGGCATCCAGAAGGTTTTCAGCAGCCCCGTGTCGTTCCTGGCCGGATAAATCACCCAGCAAAGCAGCCTGAACTGCGCGGAGCCGAGCGAGCCCCTACAGCAGCTCCGCTTCCTTCTGACCTACCCAGCGAGCCACAAGAACGTAATAAATATTAACACTCGGAACTCTTTCAACAGGCAATAAATTGACCTTTCGGGAGCCACTGTCTCCCACAGGCAAGAATACATAGTGGAAAAAAAAAAATAAAGTCTGCTGTATGTTTTCCATTTGGGCAAATTGTCATTTTTTTACGAAAGCCGTTAATCCGGGCTCTTAAATTTGGAAGAACCGAAGCCGACCCTCTATATGGTAACTGCACCAGAGAAAAGATCCATAAACCGCCAACTCCTTTCTGTGACAGCCCGCGGGCTAGGAAGAGTCATTACCTCCAGTTCCCCAAAGGAAATACTCTGCTCGAGTATTTAAATGCTTTTGAGAGACGTAATTTGCAGCATTTAATGACTGACTCCAAACGGAAAGTTATTTTCAGCTTTACCTTTTGAGTCAAGGGGATGATTTTTTTTTCCTCTCCGTTCTTTTTTCTTTTTTTTTTTTTTTTAAGGAAATAATGAATCAGCGTCAGAAGCGAGGATGACCCACCGGATGATGATCCAACGTGCGGTCGCACCGCTTCACCGCGGGAGGCTGCACCGGTGGCAGCGAACCGCCGCAGCTGCACTTCCCAACCCGCCGCTCCAGAAACCGGGAAAAAAAAAAACCCCTCTGGAAACCCGGCGTGAACCCAGGGCAGCCGAAAGGACTCCTAAACCCCAGGATCACGAGACAAGCACCTGGA
>WKFP01014619.1:41608-52449 GCA_011057875.1 Pterocles orientalis | reverse complement strand
GGGCCTCCAGCCGCCCGCGGGCCCCGCCGCTCCCTGAGGCAGCGCCGCCACCCCCCCGGGACCCGCCGCTGCCGCCCCGGGAGCCCCGCGGCCGCCGCCGCCCCAGGCCCGGCCCCACTGAAAACTTTCCGCAGCCCGCTCCCGCCCCGCCGGTACCTGCGCGCGGCTCCATGGCGTCCGGACCCGGCCGCCGCCGCCGAGGCCGCGCTCCCGGAGGGGCGGGAGGGGGAAGGGAGCCGGGCCGCCGCCGCCCGGAACGCTGCACCGCCCCCGTTCCCGCCCGGAACGCTTTGGCGGGCGCACGCGGCCGCCCCGCCCCGCCGTGCTGGGCTGAGCCAATGGGGGAGCCCAGGCGGCCCCGCCCCTTCCCCTGGCGGGGCAACAGCGCAGGCGCGGGGGCAGGGAGGGGGAGAGCGCCCCCATGCGGCCGGGATGTAGCGGCGGGGGGACAGGGAGCAGCCCCGCGGGGCCTGAACCGTGTGTGGGGCCTGAGCCCCCCGTGTGGGGCCTGTGCGGGGCCTGAACCCCCCGTGTGGGTCCTGAACCCCCTTGTGGGGCCTGTGTGGGGCCTGAGTCCCCCGTGTGGGTCCTGAAACCCTTGTGGGGCCTGCGTGGGGCCTGAGCCCCCCGTGTGGGGCCTGAACCCCCTTGTGGGGCCTGTGTGGGGCCTGAGCCCCCCGTGTGGGGCCTGTGTGGGGCCTGAGCCCCCCGTGTGGGGCCTGAACCCCCCGTGTGGGGCCTGTGTGGGGCCTGAGCCCCCCATGTGGGGCCTGAACCCTCAGTGTGGGGCCTGTGTGGGGCCTGAGCCCCCCGTGTGGGGCCTGAAACCCCTTGTGGGGCCTGTGTGGGACCTGAGCCCCCCGTGTGGGGCCTGAACCCCCTTGTGGGGCCTGTGTGGGGCCTGAACCCTCAGCGTGAGACCTGAACCCTCTGCCTGGGGCCTGAACCCCCATGTGGGGCCTGTGTGGGGCCTGAACCCCCGTGTGGGGCCTGTGTTGGGCCCGAACCCCCGTGTGGGGCCTGTATGGGGCCTGAACCCCCTGCGTGGGGCCTGAACCCCCATGTGGGGCCTGTGTGGGGCCCGAACCCCCCGTTTGGGGCCTGTGCCCCCAGCATGGGGCCTGTGCCCCCAAAATCCAGGAGGCCAAGGGCAACCTTCCTGGTCCCCTGAGGCCGATTCCCGCTGGGAATTGCTTTCACCTCCAGGGAAAGCCGTGGGGCAGAGCAGCCCCGCCATGCCCCCCCCGGCAAGGCAATGCCGCCTCTCCCTCCGCCCCACGGCACAGGGGGACAATGCTGAGTGGGCCGGGCAGCACCGGGGCCTGGCAGGACAGCGCGTCCCCCCGGCCGAGTGCCTGGCATTCCCCCCACCGTGGGTGCCCGTGGCCGCGGGCGAAACACGCTGAAAATGTGCCCCAGCGCTGCTGCCACTTGGGCTACGGCTCAGAGCCAGGAGGACGTGTCCTCGTGAAGCCAAACCGGAGATTTTGGTGGCCGAGGAGGCTCATGGTGCCACCAGCTCTGCCACGGGGTGTTGGGATGCGCTGGGAAATCCAGGCAGAGCTGTGGGGACCCGCTGGTCGGGTGGATTTGCCACTCGGCTGCATCCCCTCCTCAGCATTTCTGCTGTTGGGGTGGGGAGAGGGCCCCAGGCGGGCGCGGCAGCGGCAGCAGCCAGGGTCTGGGGGCTGCTCAGGCCGGTGGCAGTCGGTGGCAAACCCCCAGACGGGAGGAGCGGCGCGGGGCCCATCATGTGCAGCGTTCAGCTGATCCCAGCGCTGAATCGCTGCCTTTGTTCTCCGCCAGCGACCTCGCGTTGTTTATATCTCACACAAAAGGATTGTTTATCATGTCAGGGGCAGAGAAAAGTCCAGTAAAGAAAGAACGGTCTGTGCCGTGGAGTCCCGGCCTCCCCAGAGTCTTTTTTCCCCCCTCCCGCTGCAGTGTTTGTTCAAAGGAGAGATCTTTCCGAGTGCCCCCGATTTCCCGGCAATCAACAGCGACGGCATGGCGAGCGGTCCCTGCTGCCTGCGCGGGCGGGCTTTGTGTCATCCTCCTCCTGTTGCTTTCCAGCCGCCCGGAGCGATTGTAAGGGGTCAGCAAGTCAGGCAAAGTCTTAAATCAAAATAAAATCTTGCCTCTTTTCTTCAAGTTCTAGTTCAAACCATTTCCACGCCTGGGAGGAATGGTTTTGTCAATTAATTTCCCTCTGAGGAGACATACGAGGCCTTCATTGGTAATTCTGGTCCTGCCTTTCCCTCTGAAACCACGCGGTGACGGTGACGGTGACGACGGCAGCCGGCCCCCACAACGCAGCCGCTCCCAGGCCTGCAGCTCCCCAGCTCTCTCCTGGGCCTGGTTCTCGTTGGCATTACCTATTTTATGAGTTCAGCACAATTTTTTTCACGTCCTCGTTGTCCCTTCCGCTGAGCGTTCACAGGATTTTGAGCTCACCGGCCTGGCACGGCTCCTGCGCCTTTCACCAGCCCAGCTCCGGCGGTTTCCACGAGCAGGGAGAATGGATTTGTGTCGTGTCGGCTCTGCTGCAGCCAGGGTACTGGACTTCTCCAGGAGTTGCTCTTCCAGGCAAGCGACTGTACGCTCCTGAGCATCGACCCCAATTTCATCCCGAGCTCGGCAGCTTTGGGATCCCGTCACGGCGATTCGGAGCCTGCGGTGAAGCAGCCTTGTCCCGAGATCCTGCGAGACATCCAGCAGCCGCAGGCGTTCCCATCGGAACTCTCTGAGAGGTGAAACGTGGAAGCACAGGATGGTTCAGAAAATACATCGTGGCGCCGGGGTGGGGAACGGGACCTGTCTGCAAAATGCGGGAGCAAGGGAAGGAGGAGAGAACACGGGGAAGGGGCTTTTTGGAGGAGAGAACACGGGCAGGCGTGGGTTTAACGAGACGACTCGTGCCCTCAGCGTGGGCAAACGCAGTGTCAAGGCCAATCGGCCGAGCTACGAGCGCTTTTCCAGCCGTTTGTGGGCTGATTGCAGTGAACGGACGGCAGCGTCGTAACGCAGCCCTCATCCCGGGGTGCAAGAACGGTCCTGGACAGGTACAGCACCCTGGGGCGCTCCCCCAATCCAAGGGGTGGTGACAGACGTGACTCCGCGAATTCGGCACTGCCAGGGTGGCAGGAGTCACCCCTGGGAAGAGGGAAGAGGCCGGAGGATGGTCTTTTCCATCGTGGATACGGAGGAAGATTAACGTGCGGTCTCGACCGAGCGCGGTGACTCGCCTGGATTTGCTGGGGGCCGTTAGGATAAATAAGAAGAGCAGCACAAAGAGGATCAGGGCTTGGAGCAGAGGGGGATAAAGGCAGAGGAGCAGATGGCGAGCATCGCCAAGACACCCAACAAGGGAGGCGAGGCACTCGTGAGCCCGGGACTGCCGCTGTCAGGGCTTTGTGCAGAAATCTTTTCACTAGTGAAGAGAAACACGCGACGAGGAAGCACAGAGATGGGAGACATGACGTGTTTTCAGCCTGACTTGGACTCGACCGGTTAGCTCTGGGTGGATTTGAGCAGAAGACTTTTAACAGCCTCAGCTAGCAGGGGTATGAAAGAGCTCTTCTTGCCTTAAAACTCACTCGACTTTTCCCAAAAAAAACCTTGTGGAGTGGCCAATTAACTCCACATAATTGACAGTGGATGAGGTTCTGGACCCAAAAGGACCTTTGCTTGTTTATTTTTTTTTTCTCGATACTGTTAAAAGGGGAAGCACAATAAGATTATGAAAAAATAATGAGGTGAAGGAAAGCACCGCACATAATGAAGCGTGCTCGTTCTCCAAGGCTAACAGGAAACCACAAGACTTACTGGAGGGCAGCTCAATAGATGCAGAAATTGTTCCCAAGGCAATTAAATGGAGTTACTTGTATTTACTAATGAGAGATAATTGAGGAGGAAAAAACACATGCCTACTCATGGTGTGATGACTTTTTATTTTTTACTTCAGCAGAGGGTTAAATGGCAGCTGACAAGCGAAGCCAATAGGAAAACAAACTAATTTTTGGCTTCACAGGCCTGAAACTCTTCAAAGATGGAAACTCATCCAAACCTTATTTTCCTTGCCAAGAGCCTCTTTTTATGTAGAACTTCTCCTCAGGAGACCTGACCACTGTGGCAGAAGACATCTCGGACACGAGCGTCGTTTCAGAGTGTACGCGCTGGGGCACAGGGAAGGGTCGGGATTTTCCCAAGTCACCAGAAAGCAGCCACAGAGCCAGGATGGGTCTGGGATGCTGTAAAACCTTCTTGCACACAGGAGAGAGATGGGTGCAGAAAATGATTTCATAGTAATGAAAACCAGAGGAGAAAAAACGTCACAAGATGTACAGGCACAATTATTTCTAAGCAGCTCCTCTATTTTTCAAAGTGTGCATGAATTTCAGCTCCCTTCTGCTGGCAGGGATCTTTTTTTCCCCTTTTACTGACACGATAGGAAGATGATTTTGTTGCTGAACCGAAGATGTTCATTAATAGGAGCAAATGCTCAGCTCTTGGTGCATTTCCAGAGCCGGACTCGCTCACACCGTGGGTTGGTTTGGCCCCTGGACGCCACAGCACGCACGTGGATGGGGCGCAGCGGGACTCGAGGGAAATGCTCACGGTATTTCTTTGGTTCAAAGACTGCGGCTTTCGAGAAGTATTCAGGGAGATGGCTGTTGAACCCATGTGCCCTTCTCACCGCATACACAAACATTTCCATTTCCTCAGTACAAGGGAGCTGACAAAAAGCCATGAGCTGTCCATGGCCGGATGCTGGCAGCTGGTCCGGTCCCCCTGTGGTACCACTGTCGGCTCCAGTTCCCAGGAGGTACCAGCATTGGCTCCGGTCCCCCCACGGTATTGGCATTGGCTCTGGTCCCCCCATGGTATCATCACCATTGGCTCCATTCCCCCCATGGTTCCGCCATTGGCTCCAGTCCCTCCATGGTACCACCACTGACTCCAGTCCCCTCGCAGTATCATCGCCGTTGACTCCAGTCCCCCCATGGTTCCGCCGTTGACTCCAGTGCCCCCATGGTTCCGCCATTGACTCCAGTCCCCCCATGGTTCTGCCATTGACTCCAGTCCCCCCATGGTTCCGCCGTTGACTCCAGTGCCCCCATGGTATCATCACCATTGACTCCAGTCCCCCCATGGCTCCGCCGTTGACTCCAGTCCCCCCACGGTACCACCAGTGGCTTCTCCCACAGCTTTGCCCGTGCAGCTGTAATGGGATGCGCCGTGGGATTACCTCCTTTTCTGCCTTGACACCTGGTGATGTGGCTTTCTGCAGTTGGCTCTCTCCCACCAGCAGGCAGGAAGCTTTGTAACTGGAATATTGCCCAGCGGCTAACGGGTTCGTCAGGCACAGCCGACATCAGTGGGAAGCAGGTCCTCACGTCAGAACGGCCGAGACATCTGGCTCGAAGGGACGTCGGAATTTTTCTAACGCGGCGTGGCTGGATTGCAACCGGTACCAAGAGCAGACAAACCAGGGAGCTGTTCCATGGCGTTGTTTGCATCAAGATGGTTTCCAGCCTCCAATTTCAACCCGAATCTCTGGGATTTCGTTTCTGAACCCGTGCTCCATTGGTTCGAGCTGAGCAGTTGTGCAGGAGTGTCCCAACCGAAGTCACGGCTGAAACCGCGCCGCTGTTGTTAGAGTAGGAAGAAAGGAATCACACTCCCATCCAGTAACGTTACTGGTTTGATAACGGGTCACATATAAAATATCTGCTTGGAATATGTTCCTGGGGAAGCACAAGTCCGTGGAGTTGCTCCGAACAGGAGCTCTGCTCACACCAATCCCTGGTTTTTGCTGTTTACTCAAATTCGGTGAAAGAACCAATATTATCTGCTACAGCAGAGGTGGGAAAAATTCTTTTCCTACGTTGCAAATGAAGTAGAAGCATTTTAAAGACGTGAGACAGACTGGGGTGGGAATCAAAGGCTGCAGAGAGGAGTTTTCTCGTGTGATGCCCCAGGGAACACAGACTGCCTTGGCCTGCTGTCTCTTTGAAACAAGAGGAAAATCGATTCCTTTTTAAAGAATCAAGATAAAATTTGATCTCTTAAAATAGACAGCACCGTAATCCCGGGACAATCCTATTGACTAAACTTAGGTACCAAAACCTGTCCCTGCAGCTATCGCGCTGTTTAATTGGACTAGAGTAATTATTAGTGAGATTGTTATTTATACAAATATATATTTGAATATAGTCTTCAGGAAGATTTAAATCAGAAACAATGTCAAACGTCACGTTGTCCAGCAGCAAGTCCTGTGGACACTAAACTGCTCTTCCACCCCCCAAAGTCATCCTGTGGGAAGGGAAAATTGGAAAGATTTCTCCAGAATAAAACCGCAGTTGCTTTAAACGCCTTTTCTGCAAATCATCCAACAAATGAGGTGGCTGTTTTCACTCTCAGTAATTAATAAAATGATTTTTGGGATGGAATATTTGTCTGTTAGTTTTGCTCGTGTCCTTTATGGGATCATTTGTAGAAGCAGGAGATCGATACGAATCCACCAAATTCTCTGAAGACGAAATGTACGCACGAGTCTTGCGGACATGAGACTTTATTTTCAGACATGCCTAATGCTGCCTAAATTTCCCTAAAAACCAGATCCTGATGGGTCGAAGTGGGCATTCAAAACCGTGAAGGAGATGCAGTGTTACAGCTTTCGATGTAATAAGAGGTTTCAGCAACAAAATACAGAACTTAGGTTATTTTTTTTGTATCCTGTAATGAAAGAATATCCCCCCCCCCCCGTAATTACATGAATTTTGAATCCTTTTGGAGAGTATAATTTTAATGTTAAAAGAGCAAAATAATTATTGCATTCTACTTTTGATTTGTAATTCATTTTGTCACATCTATTGCTACAGAAAAATGGCAAAGGCATAAAAAGGCATTTGTGCTCCTGTAAGGACCATTACAATGATGGATTTAAGAAGGAGACAACACTCTGGGCTTATTTAGTCGAAAAAAAATCATCACTGACATCATTACAAAAGCATTTCCAAGGAAACCGGACAAATAATGAAACGAGAAGCACTTTCCAGACACTAAATCTTTTAAAAATCTAAACAAGACCAGAAAACAATAGGATGCAATTAAATGCCAATTTTTTCTTTAGTTTGCAATTACGACGCGTACGAAGCGTACTTTTTTGCCCCCACCGACTCCTTAAGTAAGGTGTCAGTCGGTTTGAATGCGAGAAATAAAATCAGGTGCCTGGGATGGTGTTTTTTCTCGAGAAATCCTGAACCATCTAAACCACATGAATTTTTTTTTTTTTTCTTGTGCAGAACCTCCTGGCCTCTAATCGCTCGGGAAGAACACCCCAAGTACACTGAACAGGGAAATGAGATTTAAAATGGGATCCCAGCTGGTAAGCTAGGTTCTTAAAAGACAACAAACGTGTAGCTCACTCCGTGAAGAAAAGGGGAGTTGGTTAATTGGAAGTGAAAGGCAGGATTTGTTCATTTATCCATTCTTCTATAAATAGCGATGTGGCAGCGAGGGCGTGCTGGCTCCGTGGCGTGTCACCTCTTTTTAGCTCCGTCCCTCCAGGAATAGCCTCTAATCCCCCACCACTGCTCCTACGGCCGCTGGCAGGACCAAAGGATGTTCTGGGTGCTCGAACGTTACTTGAAGAGGCGCGTTACCTCATTTTCAGTAAATCTAGGAGACATCCGCGTACTTTGAGCCTGGAATTACACTCCTCAGATTTACCAAGCTCTCCTTGGTACAAGCACAAATTTCAGAACCTGTGTAATTTGGGGCAAAAGTGATGGAAGGGGAGAGATGGGAACTGTGCGAAGAAAGGAGAAGTGGGGACAGAGCTCGCAAAAGATGGGATTTGCAAAAGTGTCACAGAAAAATCAAAAAGCTCAAGTGCCATTGGTTCTTTCCCTGGTGTCGAAATGGATGCGGAACAGTGGGTTGTCCGAGATAAAGGAGAAGATCCTGTGCACTAATATTAGATGGGGCAAGGAAAAGGTGGACAACACTCCCTCATCTCCCCTACAGGCTGGTTCCAGCCTCCCAGGCCAGCACACCCTGGGCCGTGGTTCCTTCCAGGGCTGAAAGGGGGCTACAGGAGAGCTGGGGGGGCTCTGGATCAGGGGGTGCAGGGACAGGACAAGGGGTTTGAAGCTGGAAGAGATGAGATGAGATATTAGGAAGAAATGTTTTCCTGTGCGGGGGGTGAGACACTGGCCCAGGGTGCCCAGAGAAGCTGTGGATGCCCCATCCCTGGAGGGGTCCAAGGCCAGGCTGGATGAGGCTTTGGGCAACCTGGGCTAGTGGGAGGTGGCCCTGCCCATGGCAGGGGGTGGCACTGGGTGGTCTCCAAGGTCCCTTCCACCCCAAACCCTTCTGGGATTCTTGTGACTGAACCCTATTTGTTACTCCCTTTTACTGATTTTTCACTGCAGCTACTGAAGCGAAGCAGCTTGACGGCTCTGCCCTGTGCAGCACGGAGGATGAAGCAGCGAGATGTTGCTTGCTCACGCTCCTGGTTCTACATTCCCCTGCGGCTTCTGCGCCACGGGATGCCGAGGACAAGCCCTGACTCACTGAACACATCGTGTTCCCAGCCAATTATATTTTGGGGCACTGCTGCCTCTCAGCAGCATCCCTCCAAACAGAGCAGCCACAACCAACACAATCTGCTGAATTCTGGGCAGCGGGTGTTTTCGGGGTGCCCTGGAAGCACCCAGCTGTGACCAACACAATCTGCTGAATTCTGGGCGGCGGGTGTTTTCAGGGTGCCATCACAGCACCCAGCCCTGCGGAGGATCCACAGTTTCTCATCCGCTCTGCCAGCGCCCTCTGCCTGAGTGCTGCTGGAATTCACTCGCCATTAAATAGGTTTAAGATGCTGCCGATCTTCGGTGGCTTTCCCCAGGAGCTGCATGTTGGGGCTGTTTCTGTTTAATTGGTTCTTTAATCGAAGCTGCTACAAGCACCTTCAATCCCAGTGCTGTAATTAAAACTGATAATTAAATAATACTGACATGGGGTGTCAATGCTTTTCAAATTTTTTTTTCCTAAAACAGGACAAATGAAAACAAATATTTTATGATTCAATCCTAAGTACTTTCAGTAAATAATGATGCACACGTAGCCACGAGTTTTTGTGCGAAGCCCTTGGAATGCGCCCAGAATTTCTGCCAACAAGCAGACAAGTGCATCGCCTCACCACCTCTGGAAAGCTCGGGCTTTCTCTCAGCAGTTTCTTTGAGCCATTCAGCTAAAAACTGAAGTTTCAAAAATGATGCTGTAATACATTACCTCATTGTTATTCCAAGAGGCGCGGGCAAAGCAAACATTTCCCATTGCTCACCTCCTGTGTTGGGGCTGTTTCCTTGGCAGTGTCGTATCTGCTGATTTAAAAACAGACACAAGCTGCTGTAACAACTGGAGTTACCTGCAGACAACCCCGGCGAACGAAAGCCTTGTCTAAACCCTAACACTGTCTGGCTTTAACATCCATCTTTATAGCAGACGTATGTATTTAAAAGCCAAACTTTCTCAGCTCACGTCATGGGGATATTTCTCAGCGCTTGGCTCCAACTGCTTTTTGTGTACGGTAGTCGGGATTTCTAAATTCCATCCCGTCTGCTCACTAGAAAGGTAAAAGACTGCGGCTTGTAAGGAGAAAAAAAACGTTATTATATTCAGCTTAATGTAGCCAGGGAAAGTCTGACACTTCTGAACAACTGTGGGATGAACAAACCTCACGTCTCATCTCCATACGGAAACATCAATAGTCCGTGGAGCGCTAATGGATTGGGAACGTCTCCGAAAACGCTTTCAGAAACAGCACTCACCGACCGGCTGCTGTCTAAAGAGGAAAACATTTCACGGACAAGCCTCTTTCTCTGATCTTTATTTTTCCCAGAAAATACAAAAAATGTTAAGCTATATCCCTATTTCCATAATGTATTTTGATGTATATTGAATGTAAATCGAGCAGAACAAAAGATGAACCCTAAGCATAGAAGAGTTCCTTTGCGTCAGCTTTTATCTAAAGGTACTCACAAGATTTGCAAATAGCTTTCATTTTTCATCAACACCTGCTCACCGTTTTCTGTATAAAACACGCACGTCGGATGATTACATTTTTATGAACATAACAGCCCTTTTCCAAAATTGTCACATTCAGGAATAATAACAGCAGCAGAATAAATAGCACCCGGACCCGCTCTTCTGAAGGTTAGCGAAAAGGAGATGAGCTGCGGTCACGCGAGTTATCCCATGAAGGTCAAACGATGTCCCGACGACAGGGAGCAGCAACATGGGAGTGTCCCCTCCACCTGCCCCCCAAAACCCTGGCACAGGCTGCGGCTCTTTTTAAGACATTAATTATAGAAGTTTTGGGACCTTTTAGTGAAAAATCAGTAAAAGGGAATAACAAATGAGGCCAGTCGCCAAATCATAGAATCACAGAATGGTTTGGGTTGGGAGGGACCTTAGAGCCCACCCAGTGCCACCCCCTGCCCTGGGCAGGGCCACCTCCCACTAGCCCAGGTTGCCCAAAGCCTCATCCAGCCTGGCCTTGAACCCCTCCAGGGATGGGGCACCCACAGCTTCTCTGGGCACCCTGGGCCACTGCCTCACCCCCCACACAGTGAAAAATTTCTTCCTAATATCTCATCTCAATCTCCCCTCTTTCAGCTTGTCACAAATTTGGTTTGGGAGCCGAGCTGGCCGGCACAGGGCACGGGCTGCAGAACCAGCTGGGATGGGTCAGGACAGAGACAGGCAGGGTGCTGGGGGGGCTGTGGGATGCTGTGGGGGGCTGTAGGGTGCTGGGGGGTGCTTGTGTGGAGCTG
>WKFP01014619.1:23997-35081 GCA_011057875.1 Pterocles orientalis | reverse complement strand
GTCACCTGCCCTTCTTAAGGGACACCCAGCCCATCCCGGGGGTCACCCAGCCCATCCCGGGGGTCATCTGCCCTTCTCAGGGTCACCCAGCCCATCCTGGGGTCACCTGCCCTTCTCAGGGGTGACCCTGCCTATCCCGGGGGTCACCTGCCCTGCTTAGGGGTCACCCAGCCCATCCTGGGGTCACCTGCCCTTCTCAGGGGTGATCCTGCCTATCCCGGGGGTCACCTGCCCTTCTTAGGGGTCACCCAGCCCTTCTCGGGGTCACCTGCTCTTCCCGGGGTCACCCAGCCCATCCTGGGGTCACCTGCCCTTCTTAAGGGACACCCAGCCCATCCCGGGGACACCCAGCCCATCCCAGGGGTCACACAGCCCTTCCTGGGGGTCACACAGCCCTTCTCAGAGGTCACCCAGCCCATCCTGGGGTCACCTGCCCTTCTTAAGGGACACCCAGCCCATCCTAGAGGTCACCTGCCCTTCTCAGGGTCACCCTGCCTATCTGGAGGTCACCCAGCCCATCCCGGGTGTCACCCAGCCCTTCTCGGGGGTCACCCAGCCCATCCTGGGGTCACCTGCCCTTCTCAGGGTTGACCCTGCCTATCTCAGGGGTCACCTGCCCTTCTTAGGGGTCACCCAGCCCTTCTCGGGGTCACCTGCTCTTCCTGGGGTCACCCAGCCCTTTCTGGGGGTCACCTGCCCTTCTCAGAGGTCACCCTGCCCATCTCAGGGGTGACCCTGCCTTTCCTGGCAGTCACCTGCCCTTCCTGTGGGTCACCTAGCCCACCCCGGGGTCACCCATCCCATCCCACGAGTCACCTGGCCTTCCCTGGGGTCACCCTGCCATTCCCGGGGGTCACCCAGCCCTTCTCAAGGGACACCCAGCCCATCCCAGGGGTCACATGCCCTCTCAGGGGACACCCAGCCCTTCTCGGGGTCACCTGCCCTTCTCAGGGGTCATCCAGCCCATCCCGGGGGTCACCTGTCCTTGTCCGGGGTCACCCAGCCCATCCTGGGGTCACCTGCCCTTCTTAGGGGTCACCCTGCCCATCCTGGGGGTCACCTGCCCTTCTCAGGGGTCACCCAGCCCATCCTAGGGGTCACTTGCCCTTCTTAGGGGTCACCCAGCCCATTCTGGGGTCACCTGCCCTTCTCAGAGGTCACCCTGCCCATCTCAGGGGAGACCCTGCCTTTCATGGGAGTCACCTGCCCTTCCTGTGGGTCACCTAGCCCACCCCCGGGTCACCCAGCCCATCCCACGAGTCACCTGGCCTTCCTGGGGGTCACGCTGTCCTTCCCTGGGGTCACCCAGCCCGTCTTGGGGGTCACCCTGCCCTTCCCGGGGGTCACCTTGCCCTTTCCCACACACCAACCTGCGGGAGGGGACGGTCATGCACACACTGTAGGTCAGGACGAGGGACCGCGATGGGGATGGCGAGGACACGCAGGGCTCTCCAGTCCCTTTTTATGCGAAATTTTAAAAATCTGCTCTTCCTGCTGCCATTTTCATCCAGGAGAACGTGGAGTTACTCATCCAGGAGCTGCGGAGGCCAAAGTACAGCATCTATTTTATTTGTAAGTGTGAGACTGATCCGATGCTCAGTAGAAAATCCAGGTTTGAGACGCTGTGACCACTCCCACCCGCAGGCCTTTACTAAAATTCTAAAAATGTGCGAATTCTAGTTTTTGCCCTGTTGAGGTCACCAAATTCTTTTTCGTACATATCAGATACAATAATGAAACCAAAGCAACTCGTAAGAGATCTTTACAAAGCAACACCAGAAATCTGCACTCCTCTGATACAGCTTAGCCCTGAAAATTTCTGTGATTTTAAAGCTTCATGTTGCTTCATAAACACGAAAGAAGGCTAATGCTAGAGTGCCTTTGTTGTAAGGAAAGCCGAGAGGCGCTGGATGAGGGAGGCTGGTCCAAATCTTGAAGGTAAATAATTCAGAGACAGGATTAGGATTGGCTTCACATCCCAGTGTTGGACTAAACCTGCGTCTTCGAATGCCTGGCGTGGTGGGCAGGTGTTTCTCACGTGTCCTGCTTGTGCCACAGGATATCCTGTAGTTTTGGAGATGGAGCAGAGCAACCGTAGCTGGTTTTGTGTTGGTCTAGTCCTCCAGCACAGCTCTCCCTCGGTGAGGTTCTGGGAAATGAGCAGGAGTGGCCTCTAGATGTCATTGCGGCTCTGCAGGATGCAGCACCAAGGAGCCAGGCTCCAGGCTGCGAGAGCCTCTGGGACTCTTGGGAAGGGTGGCGGTGACCTGCCGGCAGAGCAGCGCCCAGGAGCTCCAGCAGAGGTGTGGGTGTCCCTGTGTGCAGCCATTTGCCGTCACTTGGCTGTTATCAGCTAGAGCTGCTGCCTGCAGCTGGGCTGCACGTGGTGTTGCTTGGTTGGGCAGATGTTGGGCCAGGGAGAGGATGAGAGAGGGCCAGTACTGCCCTTCCAGCACCGCCGCGTCCCGCGGGGCATTTAATCCCTCCTCTGTGACCCTTCGTGCTGATCGGTGCTGCCGTCATGTACAGGGTATCGGCACCAGAGGCAGAAAGTTGGGCAGGGAATGAGCTCAGAGTACCCCTGGGATGTGACTTCTGGATCTTAACCTCATCTCATCCTCGCAGGTGGACGGTCAAGGGATCTCTGTTGCAATCTGCTCCGGCTCCAGAGGAAAATCTGGTCACACTGTTCTGTGGTGTTACTGTCACTCGCAGAGCCTGACTGTTCTTTCGCAGTTTTTTCTTTCTTTCAGATTTCAGTAACGTGATCAGTAAGAGTGATGTCAAGTCACTGGCTGAGGCTGATGAACAGGAGGTTGTGGCAGAAGTTCAGGTGAATTTTGAATATTTGAAATAGATCTCATCCAAAAAAGCACCTGCAAAACAAACATACAAGCTGACAAACTCGGGTGTGGGGTGAAGCAGCACTCTGCGACAGGCTAGGGTGGAAGAAAAGGTGAATGCGCACACAGGATTAAAAAGTAAAAGAACAAAAAACTCCTGTGTCCCCTGTTTTTGCCGGCCCTCCGGTTGTGAGAGCTGCGGCTGGTTCTCTTGTCTGTGTTTTAGAAGGCTACTGCGTGGTTGTGGGGTTGACAAAGAGCTCAGAAAACACACAGGACAAGTTGGCAGTGGAGTTGTCAGGACAAGTGCAGGGATCTGAGGGGTTACGCCCGGAGGAAGGAGAAATGATCAGAGTCAATGCATCGGTGCATGGTTTAGGATTTTAGCATTCATGTGGCTGACGCTGGAACACGCGCTCTTGTAGGCTGAGGGAGGGTTGGCAAGACACGTAACTGCGTTTGCTTTCGCTTGTTGGCAGGAGTTCTATGGCGATTACATTGCGGTGAATCCACACGTTTTTTCTCTCAACCTCTTGGGCTGCTGCCAGGTAAAAACGCTGATGCTCCTCCAGGGGTTTGTGGTTGGTAGAGAGACCAGCGGCCACCGCAAGCTGGGGCAGTGGTGGGCTGCTGCTGAGGGTCTGTAAGGCAGGAGCTGATCCTTACAAGGAACTGGCAAGGGGAGGGAATTGGGATTGTGGCCTCTGGTGTACCTGCTCCTTCAATCAAACGATGGTTTACTCTGAGACTTTATGTGAGAAGGAGCTTGGAGACGGTGCATCCGTACTAGGTGCAGCCTTTCCTTCTAGGGTCGCAGCTGGGATCCGGCTCAGCTGTCCAGGACAACTCAGGGGCTGACTGCTCTGCTTTTGTCTCTGAAGAAATGCCCCATGATCCGGTACCAGCTCTCCTCTGAGCCGGCAAAGAGGCTTGCTGAATGTGTGAAGGTATGGCGAGAACCCGCAGGGATGTTCAATCAGTTTCGCAATCTACCGACATTTTGTTTAAATTTTTTACATATTGATCCGTCTGAAAGAAAGACCCTTTTTCAGTTGATTCGTGTACATTCTGTCATTTACTTTGCTGCACAGCTTTGGGCAGGTCACGTCTCATCTCTGCCTGCTTCCAAGGGAAGAGCAGGTGAAGAACCGCATTTCCCCTGAGTGTCATAAGTTGCAGTATGAATTTTTTGAGAGCTGGTATTATTTCTTCATTAGCAGGGTGCTCTAAGATAGCAGCACGACTTGTTTCATCAGCTCTTTGCTTTTTGTTCCCCAAGCCAAGAGGAAACGTTTTCCAGGACGACATCAGATGAAGTAGTTTTTTTTTTTTTTTTTCTCAACAGCAAGTAATCACTAAAGAGTATGAGCTGTTTGACTTTCGGCGCACAGAGGTTCCTCCTTTGCTCCTCGTTCTGGACCGGTCTGACGATGCCATCACCCCACTTCTGAACCAGGTGAATCATCTCGCGGTTGCGCGAGGGCTGAGGTGGGAACGCGAGTTCTGCAAGCGCAAAGAGCCCTGTGGCGGTAGCAGCGGATCGGAGTTCACACCCTGGCAGGTCATGGTTTATATTTAAAAGGTAAAAAGTATTGCCCCTGCCCCCCTGCTTTTTGAAATCCCTTTTTTATCTCGTGGCCTGTTTTCTCAGGCTGTTGGGCACGGATTGAGCATGGGCTTCAGTGGCAGGTGTAGCCAGCACCCTGAAAACCAGGCCACTTGTCCTTCTGACTTTACATTTGGAGTCCTCGTGTCTTGGCAGGGTGCGTCCCCAGGGTTTATTTGTGCAGGCTGTTTGGCAGCACACGTACGCAGTTATTGAGTGACCTTGCACGGGTGTGTTTCTCCCTCTGTGTTATTGATGGGCATTTACTATGGAGCTACTGTGATTTTTATTTTTTTGTTTCTTTGTTGTGCTGCAGATTCTGGTGTCAAAAAGTCTGTTTGTCTCATTTCTGTGCAGTATGCTTACGCACAAATCAGCCTGGTGATCGGGCAACGGCTGGAGCTGCAGCTGGGCTGCAGCCAGAGAATCCCAGAAGGGTTTGGGGTGGAAGGGACCTTAGAGACCACCCAGTGCCACCCCCCTGCCATGGGCAGGGCCACCTCCCACTAGCCCAGGTTGCCCAAAGCCTCATCCACCCTGGCCTTGAACCCCCCCAGGGATGGGGCATCCACAGCTTCTCTGGGCAACCTGGGCCACTGCCTCACCCCCCGCACAGGGAAGAATTTCTTCCCAAGATCTCATCTCAGTCTAGATTCTGTAACGCTGGTGCTGTAGGAGCTCGTGGTGATAGATGGAGTAACCTGACGGTCAGAAGCTCCGCTCACACGTGGTTTGTGGAGTTAAGGACCGCACTCAGCACAGGGCACCAACAGCGTTATCTGCTACGCGGAGATTTTCCATCCAGAGAGATTCAGATGAGTGTAAATGGAGTGCTGGGCATGTCGGTGCTCTGATCAGCTTTCAGTTTTCTCTCTAGATAAATATTAGTCTTCCTAGAATAAATACAGTAACTCAGTGCTGTGCGGAAACACAGGCTCCTACTGCTGCGGAAGAAAAATGTGGGAAATTGTACAGCCTGTAACTGTGGAACCTCCGCAGCCAAAAATCCACGTGTCTTCCCAGCAGAGGAGAGGGAGTCAATGGTGGCAAACAGAACTGTTTGAACAGGAACATTAATCCCCGCTGCTCTTCTTTTAGAGAGAGTCGTGGCTTTTGAACGTACCTGCAGTAAGCACCCTGGAACGGGGTTGTTCTCCTTTCCTGTTTGCACCAGCACCTCTCGCCACGGGACGCCGGTCTGTCTATAACAGAAATAATATTTATTTCTTACTGTAACTTTCTGGCAAAAATTAGAAGGATGCACACCTTGGCTCCTGGCGATAGTTAGAGGGATGCACACCTTGGCTCCGCTGTGTGTTACTAGAGGATTATAAACTGCCTTTGCTGGAGTTCAGTGTGAAATCCGTTCATTTCCCGGTGCTGTATCTCACTGGGGTCATCCTTTGCCTTTCCCTTTTGCTCTCCTTGGCAGTGGACGTACCAGGCTATGGTTCATGAGCTGCTGGGGATCAACAACAACCGCATCGACCTCTCTCGCGTACCGGGGATAAGCAAGGATCTCCGAGAGGTGGTCCTGTCTGCCGAGAACGACGAGTTCTACGCCAACGTAGGTATCTCAGCGGGGGTTCAGTGAGCAGCTGAATTTGGGGATCAGGTTCCATTCTTTGTTTTGCCACGTGAAAGGAAGTTTCTGATGACTTTGAGCGTCGGGGCGGTGATGTATGCAAGTGCTGAAAATCAATTTTTAGTGCAAGCAGCATCTGACATGAAAGAAAGCGTCCGTGCTATAGTTTTATTTCAAGCCCAGGCCAACTGCAGAGCTGCTTGCTCAGGCTTGGGTCTGAGGGAGACGCTGTGCGATGGCACTTTGGTGTGTTGGGCACAGGGTGTCTCCCTGTTCCAGCTGCATCAAGCCTTGCGTTAGAGTGGCTTTCTCTCAGAATCCCCGTCTTGTTCTGCGCAGAACATGTACCTGAACTTTGCAGAGATTGGCAGCAACATCAAGAACCTTATGGAGGATTTCCAGAGGAGGAAACCTAAGGAGCAGCAGAAGCTGGAATCCATAGCGGATATGAAGGTACAATCCATACGTTTAAAGCCCATCCATTGCAGGACGGTGCAGATCACCGCTGTCTGGCCACTGACAGTCCACACTACCAGTACCAACAGGTCAGACCTCCGTGGCGTGCTGGTTCTGTGGAGCAGGAGCCTCCTTTTTGCACTGTGTTCGCTACGGTGGTTCCTCGCTGAAGGCACCACTGCGGCGTGGCCTGCAAGCTTGCATGTTTTGATTGCTCTCTAAGCTGCTGCTTAGAGCTTGCTGGAATCCCGGAGCCCTGTAATTGCATCGATAAGCTCTGGTTTAAGTACTTAGCTCACTTGAATACGCCTGCGTGCACTTGATATCTGAGCTGGGTCACTTGCCCACAACTCTGAGTACGGGCTGTGAATTCAGTCACTGCTCGAGATTTAAAGAATCCTGACCATGGCTTTGGAAAGACTTTCTCTATCCTTTTTTTTCTAGAGTAAATAGAAAGTATATCCCTACCAAAAAATCTTGTAATTGGAGAAATCCCGTGAGCTCCTGGGGTTGAGGTGCCCGATATGCCCGCACTGGTCTTGTTTGTGTTGATGCAGATGAGTTGCTGCAGTTTGTTGCTGGGCTGCGGACATCCGCTGGCTCTTGCTGTTCTTTTGAAGAGCTGGTTGCTTTGGTTTCCCCGTGGCAGGCGTTTGTGGAGAATTACCCGCAGTTCAAGAAGATGTCAGGCACGGTGTCGAAGCACGTGACGGTGGTGGGAGAGCTGTCGCGGCTGGTCGGGGAGCGGAACCTGCTGGAGGTGTCTGAAGTGGAGCAGGAGCTGGCGTGCCAGAGTGACCACTCCAGTGCTCTCCAGGTACCTCGGGCTCAAAACCCAACCGCGATCCTTTGTCTGAATCCGGGTGGTTTGATCCTGTAACTCCCCTGTTGATGGAAGGTTGATACTGGAAGTCAGTGGGAGTTCTGCGTGGAAATATCCTGCAGGGTTGGGACACGAGATGTTAGAATTACTCTTCTCCTCCCCGTTCAGTTCAGATGGGGATGAATCGTCGTTAATAACTGGCTTGAGAAGCGTCTTTGCAAATTCTGTCTTTACATTTCACAACACAACATTCCTCCGTTGTACGCAGTCACTTGGTTTCTGGCAGGCTGCTGGGCAGCCACCAGTGAAAAAACAACTGGGACCCCCGTGCAGAAGCTGGTTGTATCTGTTGGGGGGAAGAAGAAGTGGAATCCCTGAAGTTGCCTAACCAGACTAGTCCTTGAGCTGCTGGCTTTCACCTTTTTTTTTTAAATAAAGAACAATGGGAAGTCTCTTAGATAATTGGCAAAGCAGAGTGAAAAGGCCGAACAGAGGCGGCTGTTGTAGCTGGGTGTAGACAAGCTTTGACCCCGCGCTGGCGTGGTGGGGTCCGTGCCCTGACCTAGTATCTGACAGTACGTCGATAGTGATGAATCGTGGCTGCTGACGGCTCGGAGAAAATAGCGGTATTGTTGAACGTGACTGCACCACAGCAGAGTCCAACCAGCAGCTCGGTATTAAGAAATGATTCCTTAATTTTTTAGAGCTTAGGCAGAAGTCACACCGTATCACGGGCTCCTTTACCCCACCTTGGAGAAGAAGTTTGACTAGAAAATGGAAATAAGCATCAGATTTGAAATTCGTGTTCTCTTTGCCTCTGTTGTTCCGTGCTCCATGTAGGTGGCTGGGGGATAATATTAGACTCTGTATGTGCTGTAGTCTGTTACCAGACCCTGAGCTGATGGGAAGCTGAAGTCATCGCAGCTGTATGGGTGGGTGAGCGTATAGATCTAGCTTAGGTTTGGTAGAATTCAGATGACTAAGTACTGAAATGGGAACGTGGCCATAAAATGCATTTGCTGAAAACAGCCTCTGAGGTTCTCTCGCTTTATCATTGTTTCTAGATTGAGCTTTTGCAGTTTAAAAGTCAAATATTTGAGTTCTAATTCATCACCCCGCCGTGTCTGTGCTGTGAGCTGTCGTTTCTGAATTAACACAGCACCGAGCATAGCGTTGGAACGTCGGCGCTTGGCGTTGGAGACCGTTTGGGAAAATGTTGGTCTGCTTTTTATTAAGTTATCTCAGATTTGTTGAAGAAAGGGATGATGTGAGGTCCTGATGATGACGATGACGCAGTCGCATGATCGTCTCTACGGCTAAGAGAGTACGAGGCAGTGCTGGAGCCGGGACAGAGCCCCGCCAGGTGCCATTCTGCCGCGGCAGGGTTGTTACTAGAGTTCAGCTTGGTGCTAGCTCAGGTCCTAGCCGGCACTAACCAGGTATTTCTGCCGTTTGAGAGCAGAAGAGCAGCCTGCACTTCGCTTACAGCCGCCTGCATAAAGGGCTCTATTGTATTTCTAACAACTGAGGCCGACTGGAAAACATGTAGCAGCTAGGAAATAAATTCAGAACTGGGGAACTGGTGTCTTTCTGCCTGAGAGATGAGTATCTCTCGAGCTGCACTGCCCCAGGCTGCTCCCTGGTGCACTCTCCTAATGGCAGTGAAGGGCCAAGGCCGCAGAAACAATGAAGAATAAGCCAGTGGATGAAATAAAGGCAGAGTTGTTCTCCCCCTGATGTAACTTCAGCAATTGTTAATTCCTCTGGTGGCCTAGGGCCCCCGAGTACAGTACATTTTGGTTATTCATCCCTTGCTCTCTTATTAATCATGACATAGTACATGAGCCTTGAGAGATGAATGGGAGGTTTTGAATCCCATCTCCTTAGATGGACAAAAGCTTTTCTGTTCTACACGCTTCCCGCTTCTATAGGCGTTGCCGGCACAGGATCAAAAATCTTGCGAGCAAACATCTCCGTAGGACTCTGTCCTCACAGGTGATTCCTCACCAAGGGTCCTGGTGAACTCCTGCTGATCCTCCTCCAAGCCAGGATTTTATTTTTTATTTTTGTAACTGGTCTGCACCAGTCAAACAAATGACAGCAAACAGACGGGGGTGCTGAGCAACAGCAGTGTCACAGCCTTGTTTCACGGCTGTTCTCTGAACGTTTCTGTGTTGCCTACCTGTGTGGGGAGGGTGGGAGAGTCTTGCAGAGATATGCTGGGATTTGTGGAGCGTTTGAAGGTCATGTGCGCTTAGGGAGCTGAAAAAATCCCGACAGGTTCCGTCTCTCTCTCGGAGCTGCCGTTTCTGCAGCTGTGAACGTGGCAGCTCCTCTGCTGCCGTGCGTTTGAGCTGATACGGGCTGATTGGTTTGTGTTCGGCACAGGGAGAATTTCAGACTTTGCTGTGTCCTAAAGCATCTGTCCAGCCCTAACCAGACGTCTGCAGGCACATCTGGTCGCTGGTGCCTGTTCTTTGAGATCTGTCTCCACGCTTGGCGTTAAGTTTATTGCTCCCGCCGCCCACCTGAGCCACCAGCTCGGCTCTGGTGTTTGTTCTGTTCGCTCCGTTGGCTCAACTCTCTGACTTGACACAACGACGGGGAGGTTCCAGCTTTTTGCTGGAATGAGGAGCGGCGCTCACACAGCCAGCTGCGGGGTTGCACCAGCAGTGGAGGGGAAGCGGCGTGCGTCGGGGTTCTGAGCCGTTCTGCGGAGGGTCTGTACTCAACACCCCACCCCTCTTGGGGCATGCACCCTTCATTTGCAATGGTCTCACGTGCTCTTCAGCAGAAAAAGTAATGATCTGCCCGTTAGAAGTAATAACTGTGGATTTCTGTAGTTACCTCCAGTGCTCTCATCTTTTCACGCAGTAATTCCGAGTGCTTGGTACCTGCTTCTCCGCTTCTCGCATCCGAAGGTTATCTGAGGCTTCGATGCTTCTGCCCTGCGCCTTCCAAAATAAAACAGAATTTGTGTAATTGTCCTAACTGCTTTTTCTCCATGATTTTTTAATGACGATGGAACTCGTCGGCCAGGTCTGGCTCTGCTCCAGCTGCGAAGGGAAGGGCGGAGGTTTCTGGCAGCGCCGCTGATGCCCCTTTGGAGGAGGCACACGGCGACCTGAGCTCATCCCCAGCACGTTAGGGAGAGTTACGAACGGACAGCAGAACTGGGTTATGAACTCCCAGCTTCTTGAAAAGACCCAAAAGCAACTTTTGCTCCGTTGTGCGCTATAAATCAAACCGTAGGGCACATAAGAAGCTGGGCTCTGTTGCTTGCGACACAATTTAGTTTTCTTGCGTTCCTCCCGCGTGCAATTTGTTACTAGGTGGTGGGCTCGATATTAGTCTGTTTTCACGTCCTTTGAAGGCTCCTCCGCTAACGGTTCTCTCCCTGTCTTGCTGCAGAACGTGCGTCGCCTGCTGCAGAACCCCAAGGTGACGGAGTTTGACGCTGCGCGGCTGGTGATGCTTTACGCCCTGCACTACGAGCGGCACAGCAGCAACAGCCTGCCGGGGCTGATGGCGGATCTCAAGAACCGGGGTGTGTCAGAGAAATACCGAAAGGTAATCGCAGCATTGCTCCTTCAGGGGGGCACAGGGGTGGAAAACCGTTGTTCGTTGGGGTTTACCTGCCGCAGTTCAGCACAAGGCATTTTTGTTCAATTGTGCTGCACCTTGCAAAGAGAACCCGGAGCTGAGGTCTGCAGGTGTTACCGTAAAAGGCGTAACTAATTACTTAATTTCCATTTCCAAAATCAGTGATAT
>WKFP01014618.1:104232-128175 GCA_011057875.1 Pterocles orientalis | reverse complement strand
GGCGGGCGCAGGGCCTGGTAGCACACCCTGCGAGGACAGCACCGCAAGGCTCGGCCCTGACCAACGCCTGCCGGGCAGCACAGCGAGCCCAGGGACACAGCAGGCCCTGGAGGTGCTGGTTCTGCGGCACGTGGACGGTGGCAGCGGGACAGTCGCAACCTGGGTTTTCTCTTGGCCACCATTCCTGCTGGAATATCGGAATAAAGACTGGGGAAAATTCTTTCCCCTGTGTATCTGATTAAATGGATACGTTTCCTTCTTCTGTGCTCCCTGCTTATTTACAGCTACTGAAAATAACAAAGGTATCTTTCATAAAACAGATCAATAACCAAGGATGAGAGGAACACCCCCAGGAGCTGCGTCTGCAGCCGCCAGGCCCACCCTCGAGTGACTTTGGGAGCGCAGCACCAGCGGCCTGGCCCTGCTCCGGCCTAGCGAGCTGCCTCCTCAAGAATGGCCGCCTGAGGGACACATCCGAGGCCGGTGCATCGTTGTGGTTTGCTTCGGAGCTTTTGTTTTTCTCATACCGACACAAATCTCGACAACAACCCCCTAAAACTGAGCCGAACGTCAACCCTCAACGCCCCTCAACGCCCCTCGTCCTGCTTCGGCGCAAAGCCCGATGGGAGTTGTAGTCCCTCGACCGCTCCTCGCCGCTCGCAGCCGCCGCCAGAAAACTACAACTCCCAGCAAACACCGCGCCCCGGAGGAGCAGCCGATGCTGCGGGAAGCGCGTTGCATCCTGGTACATGTAGTCAAGCTGCCTGGGCGAGAGGCGGGGCGGCGGTGAGCGGAGACTTCATTTCCCGGCGGGCGGCAGGGAGGGAGGAAGGAGGCCGGTCGGCGCTGAGATGGCGGTCGGTAGGGAACTGCTGGAGCTGGACCTCTACGGGCTGTTGGGAATCGGCGAGAAGGCGTCGGAGAAGGAGGTCAGGGCCGCGCCGGGAACCTGCGCTCATGGGGAGGCTGGGAGCGGGGCCCGCTGCCTTCTGCCTCCCCTCGGGGTCGGGGCGCGGGGCTGCGTTGGCCGCTCTCGGATATTTGCTGAGCGGTTGCTCCGGGCGCCGTTCTAACACCATATCGCTGCCCCGGGCTGTAGCCGTTTCCAGGGGGAAAGCCCAGGTTTTGGCCTTGCTGCGCTCAGCTGAGCTCTCCCGTTTTCCCTTCTCAAGCCTGGGGGCGAGGCCTGGCTTTGGCGGAGGGTGAGGTCGGTCAGGGAGAAGGGCCGAATGTGTGGCGGGTGTGTCCTTCCCTGTGTTTGTTTACGTGCCCTCAGAAGGAAAGCTCCTCCTGTGTTTACCAAAATTCCCGTTGTTAGCGGTTGGTCTAGGTACTGTACGTTCCCGTAAGTCGTTTTGTTAATTTTGTGAGTTGGAAATTACACGTTTCCATTTTTAATTGGTAAGTCAACACTAAACACAAGATTTGAGCAGCTGAGCTGGGGAAGTGACCTTCTCAAAGGAAGTAAAGCTGTTAGTAACTGAACAAAGCTCAACGTGAAAGGAAAGTTTTGATTTTCCTCCTTAGGCTTTCTCTTTGGTTTTTTGTTTGTTTGGCATTGTTCATTTGTTTGGGTTTTTTTGTTTTCTTTTTCTTCAGCAGTGAAGACCGGTCACAGTGCATTAGGGTAAAACTTAATCTACCAGCAGTTGTGTCTGAGGCTGCCTGGAAATTCCACGTGTGTGAAGCAGAAACCAGGGGAGCAAGCCAAATGTAACGCCCAGGATTGAATGAGATGAAAGACTTCAGGTGACCTCAGCTTCACTGCTGAGCTAGTCACTGGGGGAAAAGGATAGGAGGATTACAAATTGGGTGTCATGGTGCAGCTTAGAAACTGACAAGTATGATTTAGAGTGCTAATCCTTGGTGTAAATATTTGAAACAACCCGAAGACCCCTTGTGTGCAGAGCAACGTGGCCAAAAGAGACGAATGAAGGGGAACAAGACTGTTAAAGTACTTCAGCCTCACTGTTTGGAGAAGCTTTGTCTGAACTTGCCCTGTTGAATCGTTATTGTAATAGCTGTGACGGGTGCATGGGGAGGAGACTCGCCTCTCTTTAACTGGAGTCTCATGGGGGAGATGGGATCAGGCCTGTAAGGCTTTAGCTGCACACTTCCCTTCCAGGAGCTTTGTCCACCAGGTGGGGCCAGGCCACCACTTATTCCACTTTTTCTGGCAGAGGAGTGGAGCATGGTGGCTGTTCTTCCTTTCCTTTCTTATGTGCAGGTGTGTCCCTGACGAAAGGAACTCGGACTGTTAGAAGTGACTTAGTTACTTTAGTTGTCAGTCGTTCTTTGAGGTGTAGAGGAGATTAAACAGTCGTTGGTCATAAATCCTTCACCTTGCCCAGATCACTTGTTGCCCAGTCAATGGCACTTTCTCTGTCCCAAAGTTACAGCTGCAAAGAACACGGTATCCCTCTGGCTAGAAGACTGCCTTGGTGAACCAGACTTGGCTTTGGTGATCATGAGGTTTGACTTTGGTAATGCAGTGCACCCAGAGGTAAAACTTCTGGCTTTGAAAATCTTCAACTCAATCAGAACGTGGCTGCCTGCCTCCAAAGTGTCCTGGGCTCAAATGTTTCTCCTTGCAGTACGGTATGATTAAAAAGGAGTCGTCACTGCACTGAGGTTGGAAACTGGGCTTTTCAGAGCTGTCTTGCTGTCACAGTAGGCTGTTTCCCTTTCAGTATGAGGGACAAAGGGAGCTATCGATGCTCTGAAAACAGGCTGTATGTTCTGTCAGGCTTGGGGACAGCCAGTCACGCAATTGAATGCTGGTTCGACCACAGCTGCCCTCTTACGACAGGGAAGTGTGTTTTAAGTTAAGGAAAACCAACAACAAAAACAACAAAAGAAACCGTCTGAGTAGTAACTTTTTTGTTTATGCAGTGGTTTTCTTTTTTCCAAGTTGCTTTTCTTGACACAGACGAGACAGCACCAACCAGTAAATCTCAATTCTGGCTCTTGCAGGTTAAGAAAGCGTACCGGCAGAAGGCCCTGACTTGTCACCCGGATAAGAACCCGGATGAACCCCGAGCGGGTAAGATGGGGCTGTGCAGACACAAACAACTCTTCATGTTTGTTTTCTCATGTGCAGACTCGTGGAAGTGACTCTGCTTCGCTTCAGGTCTGTCTTTGCATGTGGTATGGGGAATGCCTGGGCATGTGTCATGTGGAGCATACGTATGCAAGACTAAGAGTTATTTTCATCACTATTAGGGAGCTCTGGTTTTTAAGGTTGAATGCATACATGTTGGTTTTAGAAACATCAGTGTTAAGTCAGTGCTGAAATCTCTGAAATTCTTCCCACATGGTGCTTGAATCCTGGACCTTTGGCCATGCTGTCCCCCATGTTTACTGGCTGGTCACTGTTTTAATTCATACCTCTCACAATCGAAACCTCAATAGCAAGCTTATAAGCTTCCAGGAAGAGGGTCAGCAGTATTGATGTGAAATGCAACGTTTGAATCTTGGTCTGAAAAGCTATGGATATGAAAGGGAGAATTTGTAACCGCGTATTTCAGCTGACTGCAGGTTGAGTAAGACAGTTCTGTTGGTGGCTTCTGTTGAATTCATGTTTTGAAGATTTCTGTTAAAATGAAATGGTCCCAGTTTTTTTTTTTTAAACTACACTGAAATTTGTGTAACAAATGTCCTTTGAGGTGATCCTGGTTATAGGTTGGCTTACAAATGCTTTGGAAAGGTTATTCTTCTTTCTGATGTTCTGCAGGTCTCTTCCATAAGGGATTGTCTGTTCTGGTTCGTCTCCAGGCCACTAGCATGGTTTTCTGCATCTTACCCTTTTTTCTTCTAATTCCCAGCGGAAGTCTTCCACCAACTGTCTCAGGCCTTAGCGGTGCTGACAGATGCAGCAGCGAGGGTAAGGATGCCCATCCCCTGGGGATGCTGGGGTGGTGTGGTGTTACACTCTGCAAGCACGCTGGAGAAGTGCTGGAAATTCTCTTCCTGTCTGTCCTGCTCTATTCTCTGATTGCCCTTTGACACACACGTCTCAGCTGTTATTTCCTGTAGTTCAGTGCTATCAAAGAGCTGGTGTCAGATAAGAACTTGAACAAATGTTCTTTTTCTGATTTGATATGCTGGGAGCAGCTCTGCCCATTTGCTGCAGGGGTGAGATACTGTCTTTAATAATGTGCCAGACTGGGGCATATCCCATTTAAAAAAATAAATGATAACCACCGCTGATTCGGGGTTGCGTTAAATTCCCATGACAACGGTGCATTTGCAATTCCCTTGAAGTCCAGGTCTTCAATGTGATATCTGAGGCTCAGATCCTTTCTTTCCATGGGGCACAAGGGACTTGTAAGCAGAAAAGCTGAATCATGGTCACGGTCTCTATCCTTTTACTGCCAGATGCAGCTTGGACTCTCTCCTTGCTGTGAGGAAGTGGTTGAGTGCCTGCTGCTCATGGCCTGAAAGTAATCTGGAATATCTGTTGAATAAAAACAAAATTAAAATGAGCAAGTAACTCTGTCCAGATAAACTCGGGAGAGAAGGCATATTAAGATTTCAGATTTTAAAACATGAAATAACTCTTCTCTTTTCAAACACCAGCAAAGCTTGTAATCTCCCCTCCAAGGGGCAATTAAGCTTTTGGCATCCAAGAACTTTTTGGCTTCTACATTTTAAAAAGGAAGAAGTGTTTAGCAAACCATTCCCATGCAAGAAGGGAAAATACCAGCTCTTCTAGTTGATAAAACAAGAGCAGTGCTTTCCTGTGCAACTGTTCTACAAGTAATATGAGAGCGTTTGTGCTGGTCTGTGCTTTGCCCACTACAGAAAGGTCCTGTGCAGGTTGATGAACAAATTATCACCTGGTTTAAACAGGTGCCAGTGAAATTGCCAGTCTACCCCAGTTCTTAAGTCTCTACAGTGCTAATTGAATGTTGATGTGCTGAAAAAGTTCTGATGCTCTTTGATCCGACATGTTAGTCAAACGTCTGTCTTGTGAATAAATCTTCCATATAAAATAGACCTTTTTGATCATGAAACTTTACTCTGAAGCAAACCTGAATTGTTACCCGTGTTCCTAAAGCTACTTTTGGCGTGTTCAGGAAACCAAAATATTTTTCTCATCTCTGAGGTGGGTTAGGCTTTCTCTCCAGTACACTTTGCAGTTATTCCTGGACTTCTCACCCTTTCAGGCTCCATCTGGAGATCCTTGGGCCTCTTCTCATGTTTTCAGGATATTTGTGTTAACTTCCAACACTTTTAGGAGAAATGCTAGCAAGAAGCAGAAAATGCTTCACCTCTGCTTGCAGTATCTCAGTATGTGATCTCGCCTTTATTCGCTGCTTTCCGTTTTATCTCTTCTTGATGCAGTTTCACACTATTGTGTTGGTTCTTTGACAGGCGGCGTATGACAAAGTGAGAAAGGCTAAGAAGCAAGCTGCAGAAAGGACACAAAAGCTTGATGAGAAGCGAAAGAAAGTAAAGCTTGGTAATACAATCAAAACTTCATTTTCCCTTGGCCTGAAGTCTTCATTAGCTGGGTGTTTGCGTTTCTCCTGCCGGTGGAGTTCACCACTGATTAATCTGCTGTCCGTCTGTGATGGCTGCGGTTTCTTTATGCGCAGTACAATGTAGCAGCTGTCTGACATCTCCCACAGCCATAGCTGGGGAGGGTCCTGCTCTGGGAGGGAATTAGGGGTTTTGATGACTGTTAAGACTGGAAATTGGCGTAGGTGTAGCCAAGGGATCTTTCCATCCACCTCTGGAAAATTCCCTTTGGATTGTTTTAATTTTGTTTCTTTCTCTGCAGATCTTGAAGCCAGAGAACGAGAAGCCCAGACCCGTGAGAGTGAAGAGGAGGAGATCAGGATAACAAGATCATTAGAACAAGAAGTAATGATAAATCCTTACATTTCTCTGCTGCTTTTGAGAAGAATTGCCAAGAGTCTGTACAATCATAATGAAAACCATGTGATGAGATGCAGCAAATATGTATAGCTGTCCTTCAGCCTTTTGGATTAGTGGGCTCTAGGAAAGAGATGTAGAAGGAATCTTGTAGCAGTCTAGCAAATGTGTCAATCTCGGAATTTTATTTTTTTCTGTCCTTTTCCTTTTGCAATAACAATAACACCTAATTGGCTGCATGCTGGCTGACAGGGACTGTCGCTAGGATCATGAGGGGTCCGGTTTTATGAATGCTGGAGCTGTCAGGGGAGCTAGCGGGAGGGTTGCCCCAGGAGATGGGTGTAAGACAGAAGCTCTCCTTGTCAGTCTTTAGCTGGTATGAACCATGGAACTGTGCCCTCAGATACCCGTGCTCTCTTATCTCTGCTGTAGATAATACGCCTGCGTGAAGAAGGCTCCCGTCAGCTCGAGGAGCAGCAGAGACTCATTCGAGAACAGATCCGGCTTGAAAGAGAGCAGCAGCACATCCCAGGTGAGAACAGAGGGGACTGGAGCCCTCAGCCAAACTGCACGCACGTGGGACTGCAGCTCTTTAACACACTGTTGCTGCTCCTTTTCTATAAATATTCTAAAGCATTGAATCTAGGTGGGGTGATGTGGAGCCCCACGGTTTTGCTGGAGGGATCATGAACTCCTCCTCAATCTGTCACAATTAAAGCAGTCAGTGTTGCAAATTCAAAATAGGAAACGCTTCAAGGTTGCAGGAAATAGCAGTCGTCGTTGGGTTACTGCTTCTGTATCGCCTTGAGAGTTCTCAGTACCTGTCACCCAAAAAAGACTCAGGGTGGAGAAAAAAGTTTAGTTTAGTCTATGATTGCCAAGGCTTTACTTTCTGGAACTTGATTCTCTCATGTTCCTTGGGCATCCAGAGTCTTCACCCCAGGTTTGTACAAAGACCAGCAGCAAATCTGTCAGGAAATGAGCAACAGACTGCACTGGGAGACGCCTGCACTCTGTGCTGCCGGATGGCAATCGGTAGTTACCGTGTTTGAAGTTATCTCCCTCTGATTCTCCTGGGCTGTTCAGTAGCTGCAGTTAGCCTCCTTCCTGCAGGAGGGGATGAGATTTTTCCAAAATCCCAGAACCTCATCCTTTGGTATTCCTAAACCTCACTCCTGTCCACACATTTCTATAGTGAACTGCGTTCTTTAAATACTCTGTATCTGTGTGTTTCAGACAGTTCTGTTCTTTTCAAAACTAATTAGAGTGCTATTCAGGTGTTCAGTTCAGTGGGAAGATGTCTCTTGCTTCCTACCCCTTCCATTCTGGCAGAGGCTGTGGTATATATCTGTTGCTTTCTCACAGGAAAAATATTGATCTAATGACTTTAAAAAAAAAAAAATAACCCCAGAGCTGCAGATGCAGAAACTCTTTTTGGGGTCACCAGGGTTTTCCTGTATGACTGTAAGTCATTCAGCCCACTGTGGCTTTTTGTAATTTCACGTATCAGGAGTTGGGGAGGATGTCGAGCATTTGCTTAGTGTAAAACACTTTGAGATCCTTGCAACGAGAGCATGTCATTGTAAAGTATTGAGTTGCAGGGCCAGATTGAATTCTTTGGCTGTGCTATCTTTTTTTTTTTTTTGTCTACCCTTAATTTTTCCACACTTGTTCCCACCAGCACAACCCTTTTGCAGGGAAAATGTTGCAGAGTCTAACAGGTCCCCTGCTTGTATTTTTACTTACCTGTTTATAGCCTTGACTGTGGCAAGTCTGGGCATCATAGAAGGGAAAAATGCTGACATCCATCATGATAGTGTTGCACAAAACTTCCAGGGCTGAAATGGTCTCGGAAATGCAGAAGTGTTTGCTATTGTCACACACAGATTCTCAGGGTGAATTTTGTGCTAAAGCTCTTTAGCCGAGGTGTTTTCACCCATATCCTTTCCATCTTTTTTTCCTTTCCCCTCTTTAGGCAAGCAAGAAAGAAATGGAGCAGAAAGCAAAATAACTCCCAAACTCAAAGTAAGACATCTTTATAAAGCTGGGTTTTGGGGAGAACTGACAGAACATTATGAAGCTTTGGAAAACAGAAGGGACACTTCAACTCTGCTGAACTGGCATGGCCCTTTGTACAGCAGAGGTGAAGGTCCTCTCTCTAATGGGTATCATGCCTGCAAACAGCTCTTGTCACTGCCTTTAAAATACCCTTCCTCCCTCACCCTTTTCTGTACAGTCTGGTCTAGATTTCTGAGCCTGAAATGGAGTTGTCTCTGCTTTAGGCACGGGGAAACATCTGCTTATTACCCTGATATAGGCATTAGCATGCTTTCAGGTTTTATCTTTTTTAATTCCAGTGAGTGGCGATCCTCCCCATTCCCCAAATAATGAGCTCCCTTTGCACATTGTGATGTTGCAATCACTGTCTTGGCAACCCTGGGAGTGGAGTTGTAAATAGCAAACTTGATTATTGTGCAGGTGGCAGGAGCTGTGCTGAATGTGGCAACATGTGTTCAGATAGACGAAATTAACTTGTCATGTTTATTTTCCAGCTGAAATGGAAATGCAGGAAAGAAGATGAGACGAAAGGGGGATACTCAAGAGATGTTCTGTTGCAGATCCTACAAAAGGTCTTGTCTGACACTTTCCTGCTGCTTGATCTTCCTGTGCTCTGGATGGTATAAGAAAGGATAGTGAATTCTGGGAAGCTGCATATAAACCAGGGTGGCTCCTTTCTTTTTTTCCCCCTCTGTTGTCCAGCTTTCTCACTCAACGCCGTTTGCAGAGATCAGCAGTGAGCTGTTCCACAGCTAGCACCTCTGTCTCGCTGCCAGCAGGGGCTCCTGCTGAAGCAGAGCAGCTGCAGACTCTGCCCACCGAGTGGTTCACGCCCTGTGTAAAAGTGGGGCTGGCGGTGTGGTTATGGTGCACTTTTGCCTTCACTTCAAGCACTGTACATTAGCTGCTGCGGGGAGTTCAGAGGCAGGAATAAACAAGCCTTTGATCTGATTAATCCCAGCATGTGGTCTGTTTTTTCCCTTCATGCAAGTACCTGTTGTAGCTCTGACTCTGAGCTGAGCAGTCCTCTTGCACTGGGGCTTGCTGGAAGCAAAGTGTGTATCTCCATGCCTCCCCACAATTATCTCCTGGAGGAACAGAAATTATGACAGGTTGGGATCAGGGGAAGCATGACACAAGACAGAAAGGGTGACGGCTCAAGCCTCATGTCTGTGAAAACACATTTTCTCTTTGCATTTGTTCCACAGATGAACTTGACTTCTCTTCTGGGTCTGTAATTACCTTTTCTTTCTTTGCCCTAACAGTATGGCGAGGTGCTCAATTTGTTGATCTCCAGTAGGAAGACCGGGAGTGCAGTCGTGGAATTTGCTACGGTTAAGGCTGCTGTAAGTCTGGCAGAGACCACAGGTGTGTGCGGTGGGGACGGGGCGAGAAGGGGTGTCGCAGAAGGGCAGGGTTCCAGACCCATGGCCTAGAGACGCTGCCCTGTCATTAAGGCAGTGGAGAAGGGTAATGAGAGTCTAAAGGTGCAGATGCACGAAGGGAGTGGCGAGGCCGGAGGCACCAACCCCCAGCGGATCATGCACAGAAACAAACAGGCCGTGCATGTAAGAGGCTGAGGAAAGAGCCCCTGCTTGACAAAGCGGGCACTGAGCCATTTCATCAGGTGAATTACCCGTTGTGGAGATGGGCTTAATGAGTTTTAGAGGTTATGTCGGGTTAAAATAATTCCTGTGGCTGTGGAAACAGAAATCATCAGTTACCCTTAATTTTACTTGTTCCCTCAACTTCCACTGTACAAGCGTCTGTTTCTTGTCGCCTGTTCTTTCCCTCGTATATCCAAACAGTCTAAAACCCCAGAGTTGTCTGTGACCCGTTTCCCAAGTGGCAGTGGGATGTTCTGTCTATGCTTGGTGCAGATGTGGACCCTAAAGGGTGTTTCTCACGTAGGGTGGCTGTGAAACCCTCCGTGTTCGTGCCCTGCTTGGCCTGGGTGCCAGGCTGAGATGGAGAAACTCCTGTTCGTGGCCTGTGAGGGCGTGGGGTCTGAAATTCAGGTGGTGATGAAAGAATATTTTCATTGTTAGGAGATGGCTGTGAAGAATGAAGTTGGCCTGACAAATAATCCTCTAAAGATTTCCTGGCTGGAGGGCCAGCCCCGGAACGACCCCGGCGCTGTCCTTTCTGATAGCACTGGTCAGCCTAGGACTTCCCAGGTAAGGAGACAGGCTGCTGTTATTTACATCTGTTTCTATAGCAACCTGAATTTAAGCGTGCTTTGCATTTATGGTGAGATGTGTTGATTCCCAAGAGCTGAAAAGAAGCTGCTGATGAAAGGCCTGGCTTTCTGATGAGCCCTTTTGTGTGGAAGCAGGGGCTTTCCTAAAGGACCTTTTGCCTGAGTAGCAGCACACTGGGAACACAAGCTGTTTGGGTGGCTGGATCTCTGCACAATCGCACTCTCTTTTCCGAGTGAGACCCAGGGATGTGCCTTGCTCAGCCCAAAGCCTCCAACGCCATTCTTCTGGATTTTTTTCTGATATACTTCAACTGTGGGAATCCTCTGGTTGAATGGGTCTCCTAGAAGGTTTCTTTAGAGAGGTTTTGTTACTCACTGCATTCACAAGAGGATGAAATTTCAGCACTGAAAGGAAGCCTGTATTCTTAGGGTCTGCAGGAGGGAAGAGAAAGCAATATCAAAGTAAATATCCTTGTAGAGACCGTATTGCCTGCATTGCGCCCTCGTCACCAGCGTGGTTACTCAGAGTGCAACGTGTTTGTTAACCCTTAGCTGCTTCCTGTTTATTTCACCAGATAATCCCTCTGAAGCTCTTGCTCTTGAATAACAAACGTATCCCAATCGCAAAACACGTGGAAGGCGATAACATCGAGTGGTTAAAACATCGAAACCAGTCTGAGGCCATGCTGCCGCAGATCGCTGGCTCTCTGATACCCCTCGCTCCTGTTAACCCTCTGCACCGGGAGGTCTGTCTGCGTGTTCTGAGGGATGTGACATCACGCTTTGCTCTGTAGCGTAGGCTCTGCCTTGTGCTCTGCATATCTTCTGCGCTAGTCAGTGATTCCTTGGCTCTGAAGGGACCCGAGATCCTTTGCTGGTTGAGTTCCAGGTCAAACTCCATGTGACACGTGTTCCCTTCTCCTCCTTCCCTGTGGTGTAAAGATCAAACAGATGTAATTGCTGGGAGGACTCCTGGCTCCTGCTCTCCAGCTGCCCTGCGTGTGTGTCTGTCTCCAGCAGCCTCGTGTGTGTTCACTGCCTAAATATTTCAGCAACTCGTGAGATTGTTCAGCGCAGTCACTCTCCTGACTTTGTGAAGTACTTGGTTTACAGCAGATGCATTTATACATCAGAATGCCTCGCCCTTGTCCTGGTTTTGTTTCAGGTTGCATGTTTTCTTTTGGGTTGCTTGTGCTTTGTCTGACAGCTGGGCCTGAGCGGCACAGTTTCACAGAAATCTCAGGCAAAGGGAGTTAGAGCATCATAGCCCGAGAGCCAGGCAGATCTCTGCAGTCTGGAACCAGTGGGAGTCCTGCAGACACAGCAGGTTCAGAGGTGGCCAGAGGGTTAGAAGGCAAATTGGGGAAAAAAGCAGAATCCAGTCGGGTTTGAGTATCCCTCCCTAGCAGGGAATGAGACGTGGCTCGTTCATACCTAGGGGGGTTGCTGGTGCAACTGGAGCTTGGTGGTGGATCCGTGCCGCTGTGAGTTGAAGAGCCCTGGCTTTTGGCTGAGTTTGTCTTGGCTTGTTTCCATGGCCAAAGCTTGCTCGTGTGGAACTGCAGCGTCTGGCTGCTGTGAAGGATTAGCTCCTTGGAGCAGGAAAAGAGAGCTGGCTGAAGCAGGGAATGGTGTTCGTGCTGTGTGGAGGTGGTGACTCACTTCTGTCCGACAGCCTCGGCGATCCCGTGTTAGCTCTCGGAGCGGCGAGGGGTTATGGCCAGGGGCTTCATCCCTTCCTAAGGACTGCACCGCTGATGCTGTCTGTCCTTTCTACTGCTTTTATCTGTGAGCAGCTGCAATTTCTTTGATTACACTGCAGTCTTGCTGTCCCGGCTGAGGTCTCCAAGCTGCTCTGGCTCCCATTTTTCCTAGTTCCTACTCCAGACCCTCCCCAAATCCTCCTGCTGCCCCTAGCACACTTCCAAATCCGTAACGTGGTAAAAGCTTCTCCTGGCTGTACTGCTTCCAGTTGCCTTATTCTTTGTCCTCAGCTCTTCAGCTCTAGACTATGCAAAATGAGCTCTTTCAGGTATCTTTTCCCCCTGATTCAGCCTACTCCCTGCCTCATCCTCTCATACCCCGTCTGGCTTCCCAGCCGTCAGGGTCTGCGTTCTCGCTTCCAAGCCGCACCGATCTCATTCTGATTTAAGCTGCCCTCGCTTCCTATTTGCTGCTCCCTCTGGGTTGCTCCTATTTTTGTCTGAATCCGCCCCCGTGATTGCTCCCACTCGGTGCAAATGCAGCTCCTTCCCTGCTCTGCTTCAGAAACCAGACTGGGACCTGCAGCGTTCTCATGGCAACACGCTCACTCCTGATCCGCTGCAGAGCTGTGTCTGCTCCCTGCCTGGGGTCGTCACCCCGGAGCTGTGCACCCAAGTCTTCAGACGAAGGCCAGCCACACACTAACTAGACCGGGGGGCTTTGGAGGCGGTTCCAAGGTGAAGGCAAGGCTGGTGGTTGAGAAGTGGTGCTGTGAGGAGGCAGTAAGTTACGAGATACTTGCCTCCACAGTCTGGGTTGGCTTATTTTCTTCTGCAGCCATGGGTTCACATTGTCCAGCAGATCCTGGAGAGCTGCTGGAGCCAAATGGGTGAGTTACGCTGGGATTGCTGCAGCTGTGGGTTGGCCAGTGTTACTCCAGGCTATGTGAGAGCACTGACTGTTTGATTGCTGCGGCTCTGAATGGTTCAAGGAATGCAATGCTGTGAAGAGCGTATTTTGCCACTACAACAGCACGGAGAGCTGGCTCTGGGGAAGGTCTTCCTGGCACCTCTAGTGGGATTGCCCTGCCAGTGCTCCTCGTGCATTTTGGGCCATCCACTCAGCCATGTTAAAGTGCTGAGAAAAGCCTTCTGTCTGGCACTCTTGCGTCTTTCCTAAGCTCCTGTGAGGTTTCACAGAGTTTGGTTTATATTCCTGACTTTACAGCCTGATGTGAAGCTGGTAGGTTAAGAGCTGGCTGTGCCTTCCTGAAATGTCTCTGTGCACCTTGCCGTAGCCAGCTTCCAAACCTTACGGTTGTCTGGGTACATGAAGGTCTTGTTTTTGTATTTTTTAAGAAGAGCCCTAGTATCTAATCTAGCTATGAAAAAGGTACGAAAGTGTGACCCTGTAGTTTCTGCAGTGTCCTTTTAATGGTCTGCCCTGATACTGCCTCGGATGCTCTCAGCCTGGCAGAGCACTTCCCCCTGTCCAGCTCAGGGGTGCAGAGCTGGTCATTTCAGCGCTGGCTCTTGCCCTGAGCTCTGTGCACTCTCCTCTGGGGAAGATAAAGTACCAGCAGCTCTGGCCTTGTCCCAGCCCCGAGGAGCAGAGCCGCACTGCTTCCCCACCCTCAGAAAATCCTCAAGTGCCAGGGAGGATAGATCTTGGTCACTAGCGATAAGGGACCTGTGCTCTTGGTGCCTGGGCTCTTTCTGGCTTGCTACCAATAAATGAGGCAACAAGACACTTCCAGTCACAGACACATTTATTCTTCCATATCTGTACAGCTGATAGATCAGCGCATGCTTCAGGCAGCAGTATCTAGAGAAATTTCTTCTCCTGCTAGTAGGATAAATAAACTACGGTTGCTGTATTATGAGCCTACATGGATGCTTACCTGTTTCCAGGCTGGGAGTGCCAACTGCACTTGAGTTAGGGGAAAAGAAACCCACAAGGGAAGAAAAAAAAAAAAAGGAGGAACTTTGATTTTTCACATCCAAACGTGGTGGGAGAAGAAACACCAGTTTCTGTCTCTTGACCCTTGCCATAGGTATGGCTCTGAGATGCGATGCTGTCGTCTCCTGGCAAGCTCCCTGCTTATCCACAGACGATGTATGCCACGTCCCTTTGTGTCCGTGTTCCGCAGTGTCACAGCCACATCCCCGGAGTAACAAGTCTTTTGCCAAGCAATGCCATTCTTCCACGAGGAGGAGGTGCACAGTCAAGAGTGGGAAATTCCCAGTGGGAAGAATGGAAGCTTGCCCGCGAGGTTCCAGCAGACAGTGCTGTCGTCTGAGCACATCGGAGCCTGTGAGCTCTGCTCCGGAGGACTGCTTGGCAAGGACAAGGACAGTCTGTGATGGGTAAGGCGAGAACAACAAAACAGGCCACACACAACAGGAATGCTGCGCTATCCGTCCTCCCGCTAGGACCGGAGAAACCGGCAGCAGCAGGAAGTAAATGGGATGTGTTAAATACCTTCAAATGGTGTAATCTCTTGGATTCTGTTTCCTGAGGGTCTGCAGAACATCCTCGAGAAGCGATAGCCCCAAATCCACTTTGAAGGACAGGAAGGGATCAGACAGGTCAGAAAGAGCCGTGCCGTTCTGGGAACCTGTCTCTGCGGTCCCGCAGTCTGTAGCCTGGTCCTTGTGGAACTGGGTTTGAGTGGCTTTGTGGTATTGATGAGTAGCACCAGAAAAGGAGATGTCGGAGTGAGAATCTGTGCGGTCGATGATGTTGGGGCAGCTAGAACTGTCCAGGTACAGCCGGGGAGGCTTGGGAGGTGCCTGTGCCTTGGCCAGGTTTTGCTCGCTCTGACACGACAGGTAATCAGACTTGTCCTTCAGATCCCTCAAGCCTTCCCTCTTCTGGCACTGCCCGTCAGTGTCCAGAGTGTGGCTGTTCTGGTTCAAGATGATGACTTGGTTGCCCAGCTTTTTGTGTCTCCTGAGTGAGAAACGTCTGAAGAACGTTGTGGACTTGATGGAGCCTCTCCGCCAAGTATCCATGCTGGTGAACAGTGAGGAGGAGGAGGAAAGTGCTGACTCTTCACAGGCAGGTGTTGAACTTCAGTCGCAGGATCAGCAGCAAGTCACACAACAGGAACAACCTCTTCCTTCCCCGTTCCTGGAGCTGGAAGGAAAACAGAGAGGCTGGTGTTGCAGGAAATGCAAACTTCACGCTACGTCCCTGTGTTTAGGAGCAACTGGCCTGTCCTAGACATTAAGGAGTCTCCTTCTTCAGTGGAGAGGGAATGGCAATGTCTGAGCTTATTAAATTTGTGCTGCAGAAACAAGCTGGTGAAGAAAAGCAAAGGCACACAGTCACCATGAGAACAGATTTAATCGAGCATCTAGAACAGAAGGGCACTTTGGTGCCATGGTAACCAGCCACCTTCATGGTGGAGGGCACAGTATAAAAATCTCCGTGGGTGGTTAGGAAGGGAGACGGTGACTCAGTCACACTGAAGGAAACCAAAGAAATACAGGCAAATGGAAATTTTAAAAAGCAACAAAACACAGATGTAAAAGAGAAACGTTAGGAAAATTGGATGCAAAATAGACTTACGCTGTGTCGGAGCAGCACCCGAGTCTAACAGGCGGCGAGGAGGAAAAGCTGAAGCTCTTGGAGAACTGTGACCACCACGTTCAGCAGTATGCTGGGACGGTGGAAGATCCAAGTCCAGGGACGATTCAGCCGGGTTGGACCTGGAATGCTAAAAATCCCCAATGCCTCCTTCTCTTCATCTGCCTCCCGTCAGAGCTTCCCAGGCTGCGGTTCCGTGTGCGTTTGCGTTTGTTTTGAGCCAAGCCCTTGCTGAGTCAGCCACGTCAGAAACTGGGTTTTACACTATTGGTAATTGCCAGGATTGCAGGAAGTAGGTGTGGAGAGCGGCAGAGCATCAGCCCACACTCCGCCTGGGGAGAACGCGAGCTCCCTCAGAGGCACCCGGATCGCTCGGGAACTGTCGGCGTGAATGTCGCCTTGTAGCCCATCCTGAATCGGGCTGTTTCTGGGTGCTCTCCCTTCTGCCACTGCTGATGACTTCTTGTATCAGCAGGCTCCCAAATGAGGCCAGAAATAATCTCCTGTCTGTTTTAAATTTAAATGCAGAGCGAGAGGCAGTCAGTCGGGTTTGTACGGGTGATTCATCCGCATGAGTCTCATGCGGGCTGCTGCATCCCGCCAAATGGCAAGGGGGTAGCTGCGGTTAGTGGACAGGAACTTTGAAGAAACCTGGTTCTGCCACTGCAGGCTGATACCATCCGGTGCTTTCTCGGCCACTGGCAGTCTGTGCTGTGCAGCACCGAAAGGTTCAGTCGTGCAGCTCCTGCAGGACCCGTTGTGGTGTGTTAGTCTGTTTCCTGATCTAGGTTTCTCCTCTCTTGTGGGCTTCTCTCTGGTCCTGGCAGCTAGGCACTGCAGCTGGAGGAACCAGTTTGCTGGCACATGATAACAAACCTGCACTCGCCCTATTTTCATGCAGGATCTTATTTAGCTATTCTGTTGCCTTTTCATCCCTTCTCTTTTCCGTGGAAGATGTCCTTAAATCACCACTATATCTAGTTCCTAGAAAAATGAACATGATTTTTTTTTTTTCATTCACCTTCTGTGAGGATGCTTTTATTTCTACCTGAACTGTCAAGCGAATGAGGTGGATGTTTCCAAGCACTGCCGAGCTTTGCATCCATCTGAAATAGGAAGGCCACCTACTAACGTTAAACGGCTTTTGAAAGCAGAGTGCCAACAGCACGGCTCCGCTCTGCGATGGCAGCTGTCAGCGGCTGCCCACGTGGATGAGGTAGAGTCTGCAATCACCGCTCAGTTGACGTGGCAGCTGCCACCACACGCAGCAGAAAGGCTCCGAGCGCTTTTGAGAACTGACACGCTCTTTTGTCAGGTTTGGGAACGTACCTGGTGGTTTTCTTTCTGCAGCCACTTCCATGACTAAACCACAGAAACGTTGGATTTTTTTTTTTTTTTAATGGCTTGAGCGTTTATAACGGATGAAGTGTACGCTGGACTTTGTGCACCAGCGTTGTACGTGCAGAGCAACCTTGTCATCCAGCGTCACCAGCCGCGGCGGGGCCAGCCGTGCTTCCTCCTCCAGCCGCGCTGGGAGCAGGGCGCAGCTCGAGCAGGGAAGGGTAATTCGGGCTCCCTGCCTGGCCCCCTCTTTGTCAGTCCCACGTTCTGAAGCTGGCTCTTTGCTGTAGGTTGGGCGGGTTTTGCGCCTCACCTGATTTCTCTGGGGTGACGCTGCTGTGAGCCAGCACCCTGACTCGAATGTCCGTGTGTGAGCGTGGTTTATAGAGGGGGGCTGGGGCATGGGCTGCCTTTGACGGGCTGTGTTTGTTTTCTGCTCCCAGGCGTCGGTGGTATCGGAACGGGATTACGAGAGCCTGGTGATGATGCGGATGCGCCAAGCGGCGGAGAGGCAGCAGCTCATCGAACAGCTCCAGCGGGAAGACGAGGAAGAGTCTCACACCTAGCGTGAGAGTATGGATTCTCCCCCCCGCTACCGCTCTTCATTTCTAAAGCTGTTTCTTAATTTAAGTCAATAAACCTCCTTTTCTAAAACTGTTGTAGGAATGCACGCTCTCGGTGACTGCAGCCCTTATCCCTTTCCAGGGGAGGGGAACAAAGGGCTGCGTGAGCTTCCCCATGAGCGTGTAACCTGTCGGTGTGTGCGCAGAGCAGCTGGGCAGTGACAGAGGACGGGCTGCGAGAGGTGCTGTCAGAGCACCAACCCCTGGGGCTTCTTTTAATTCCCGAAAGCTTGTTCGGGAGCTGTGGAGCCAGAAGGTTTTGGCAACAACTGTTTAAAACAACTCGCAGAAAGACATTGGTCTCTTTCCAGAAATGTTTTATTGGTGTTGCCCCTACAGCAGGGTTGGTACACGGTCCCAAACAATCCAGCATTGCAACTGCTGCTACGGTGACGGAGCCTGTCCCTGAAGCATTCACGAGACCTCTCCAAGGCTATTCCAGGAGCGCTGTGTTCTGCTTGAATGGCACTCTCGGGGCTGGAAGTCTGACAATGCTGCTAACCACAGGCGGAGAGAAGCTTGCCCTGCTGCCGAGGGAAGGGATTCTCAAAGAGCACAGTGCGGGTTTAGCAGTTCCCTACGCTGCGGGGATCAGGTGCCTGCCATCCGTGCTTGTTACCCCCCCGCTGCCCCCCTGGCCTGGGCGAAGGCATGCCCCGAACGCTCACAGCTCCGCAGGAACCTCTCCGAGGCAGCCCTGCGGAACAGGCAGACGCTGTTATTTCAGCTCCCTCCATCGCATGCTAAATAGGAGCTGATTAACGTGTACAAGGATGGTGTTTGCCAGACTGCCATTCGGGTGAGCGCAGAGATGGAGCCATCTGTTCTCTACGCCTGATTTCGGCTGGACTGGGCGTACCTTCCTCCCTCCCCGGTTTTGTGAAACTGTGGGGACGGCAAGTCTACGTGGGGTCAGGTTTTGCCTCTACACCGTGCCTGCCCCCGTGCCGCAGCGCCTGGAGTCTGGGACAGAAAGGAATGAAGGGGAAATTTTGCTGTCAGCCCCGCGGGAGATGATCCCCAGCAGGGTCTCGGCCGGGAGGAACGCAGAAGTCTTCCTCGCTATTCCTTGTGGAGGCACCACACCAGGGTCTGGCCCACGCCGGTCATGCTCACCACCCGGTACCCGCAGCTCTCCAGCTTGTTCAGCACCACCCGCGGCGCGTCGTTCACGTAGTACTCCCAGCTGCAGGCAGCAAAGAGGAGAAGAAATAAAAGGAGGTGGAGAAGGAAGAGACAAGAATTTCCTCGTGGCTGTGCCTCGGCCTCGCTGCTAAACCGCTGTGAGACACGGCGATGACCACAGCTGGTTTAATCTGTGTGATGCAGCCTCGGTGAGCCGGGGGGGGAGAGGCCAAACCTCACAGCTACCCAACCCAGGGGGAAACCTGTCCAAAAGGGAAGGGTCACGTTAAACTGGAATGGGGTTCAGAGCCTGCTTGTCCAAAGCCACATGCTGCTCGGTTCACGGGGCAGAGAGGGTTCCCGAGCATTCGCAGCAGGGAATTCACGGAAAAAGAGGATGATCTCTGCGAGGCTGGGAGAATGATTCAGGGGTTTCTAAGGAATGAGAACGGATGTCAGAGATGTCTGTAAACTGGGTGTTTTTGAGAGCCTGTGCTTGAAATTTGGGGATTGGAAACAAAACGCTGCCTTCAGCCAAGGATGAAGCCTTTGGAAGAGCAGAAGCCGTCAGCCCTCGGCAGAGAAGGTGCAGCACAGGCTCCTCTCTGCCCCGGCGATCCGGAGCAGGTGCACGCTGTGGATGTCCAGGACCCTGACGCTTGGGATCTTTGGCCAGCCCTTATTTCTGCTGGATCTGCGTTCGGAGCAGGAGCTGTTGCCCGAGTTGAGGGCTGGGAGACGGCTCGCACCGTAAGGAAAACAGCTGGTGATGGCGGAGTGGCAGAGTAGCGCGATACGGACACAAAATGGGCTGAATTCTGCGGGGAAGCAGCAGCGCTGAGAGGGCAAGTACAAGCCTTGGTGCTGGATTTGGCAGCCTCTCTGTTCCTCTACCACAGCTTCTTGGCTGCAGTGTTTATCCAAGCAGATGGGATAAACTTCCCCAGCGTGGAGCTGGGAGGTGAGTCACTGCCAGCTAAGCTGATAATGAGGGGCTGCGGGATCGCTGGTGATCTCCTTTGGGCACCTTAACAAAGACTCTCCTGATTTTCATACTAATAAAAATTTAAAAAGACCCAAAAGCCTTTCCAGAGTTGCTAAAATTGCAAAACACTACTGGAGTGGTGAGCGCCTTTGGAGCGTGAAATCACACCGAGATGTGAAAGCTCCTTTTGCAGTTTCTCAAGACAGACTCGACTTTGCTGTAATTACAGATGTGCTGTTAAGATAATGTGTATTATTATAAGTGTCTTTGAACTTCGTGCTTTCTCCAAGAGGCTTGCCACATCCCCTTCAGCTTCACATGCTGGAGTTGGTAAATATTATTCCCAGTATGCAGAGGAGGGAGCTGAGGCAGGGATTATTTGTTATCTGCAGGAACCTCAAACACCGAGCGGCTGAGCCCAAGGCAGAAGGGAAGCCGAGTTGCCCGGGGCTTTAAACACAACCGGTATCGAGGGGAACAAAGGATTGCACGCAGCACAGATCAAATATGCCGCTGTCCCCGTGTGCGACTGCTCTGCACGGGGATGGAGGGGCTGGGGACAGTCCCAAAGCCTTTCCTCCCTGCCACATGCCAGCGGGGAACAGAAAAGTCACCCCAGGTTGGGGAGGATTTCTGCACTTGTGCATCGTCAATCTGTGCCCTGCTGCCCAGATGTGCCCAGAGGTGGGACTGGGCTGGGACAGGAGTGTCCCCCACACGCAGCTCGTGCATCTGCCCGCCTGTCCCTCCAGCTTCCCCAAGGATGGAGCTCGGCTGGGGCCTGGCAGCAGCTAAATTACAGCGTTAGCCGCTGCCTGAGCCCTCAGCTCCCCCAGGCCAGCACCGAGGCTGTGGTTTGCGTTCACCCCATCGGTGCTGATCCCCTTTGTAATCACAGGGGCTGCTGGGGGGTGCCCAGCCCTCGCCCCCACGTGCACATCCACCCCTGGACCCCGGAGAACCCGTCCCCTTGTCGGCAGCAGCCAAGGGGCAGGTTTGTGATCCTCGTCCCCGTGCTGGCTGCCAGAAACCCAGGGGCAGGGGCAGAGCCTGGCTCCCCCCTCGCTAAAGCCCAGGTGCCGCCGGGGTTCTGCCCGTCCGCTCGTGCCTGCGCCGGGGGAACTCGGTGACGTGCGGTTTTCAGGAGCTAGCGCAGAGCTGCCCAACAGGATCCGTGCTCTCATTAGAGGTCATTAAACACTTCACATCACGGTGCCCTGGCGGGTCCACGCTGCTCAGACCTTTTCTTTCAGGCTCACGTTTAAGGTTTGGGGCCCCCCAGTGCTCTGATTTATGGCACCCTATAGCCCGGCTTGCTGCTGGAGAAGCCGTGCAGCCCAGGGGATGGAAAACCCTGCGGGGCTGCAGAAACGGGAGCCCTCGGCCCTGGCTGGGATTTCTGGCAGCGCAGCGGCGGGGGCTCGTCCCGCTGGCATGCCGCCGTGCCCCCCGGGGTGCAGCAGCCCCGTGATCTTCTCCACCCGCCGTTGCTCCAGCGCGAACAGGGAATTCCTGCCGCGGGGACGCAGCGGCGGCACCCTGGGCATCACACGCGCCGTACAGAGAGGCTGGTGGGGCAAGAGGGAGGAAAGGTGGTGGATCCACCGGGAGAGCCCGTAGGCAGCTTGGGTCCCTGCTCCTGGACGAGAAAAACGTGGGGCTGCGGGTCCCTGTGAGCTGCACCTCCTCCCTGCCACGGGGCAGGCACCACGGGTGCATTGAATTCTTCCTTTTCCACCTGGGCCCTGGGATCCTCGCCCCAGTCTCTCAGGACCCAGCAGCACTTCTTCCTTCTCGCAGCCTCTTCTTCTCCCCCCTCTCCCGGGTCTCCCTTCTCCCATTGCACAACTCCCCGTCTGCTCCCGGGCTCGGTGTGTCAGCATGACACCGACACCGCTGCCAAGCTCCCGGCCACCCATGGGGCTGGGAACAGCAGCGGGGAGACGGCTCAGCCCAGCAAATCCGCGGGGTGCTGGGCACAGGGATGCTCAGCCCGGCAAACCCCCGGGGTGCTGGGCACAGGGATGCTCAGCCCGGCAAATCCGCGGGGTGCTGGGCACAGGGATGCTCAGCCCGGCAAACCCCCGGGGTGCTGGGCACAGGGATGCTCAGCCCGGCAAACCCCCGGGGTGCTGGGCACAGGGATGCTCAGCCCGGCAAACCCCCGGGGTGCTGGGCACAGGGATGCTCAGCCCCGCAAACCCCCGGGGTGCTGGGCACAGGGATGCTCAGCCCGGCAAACCCCCGGGGTGCTGGGCACAGGGATGCTCAGCCCGGCAAACCCCCGGGGTGCTCGGCACAGGGATGCTCAGCCCGGCAAACCCCCGGGGTGCTGGGCACAGGGATGCTCAGCCCGGCAAACCCCCGGGGTGCTGGGCACAGGGATGCTCAGCCCGGCAAACCCCCGGGGTGCTGGGCACAGGGATGCTCAGCCCGGCAAACCCCCGGGGTGCTGGGCACAGGGATGCTCAGCCCGGCGGTGTCGGGGGCGTGGAGGGGGTCGGAGATATTTGGAGGGGTTCCTCTCTAACGAGGGACCTGCAGGATTTTGGTTTCTCTCCTTTTTTTTTACAGTCTCCCCCCATTCAGGTTTTAACGCCGCAGGAGCCGAGGGCCGGTGTCAGCCAGGCTGGTACCCGGGGGGGGGTTTCCCAGCTCCGACGATGGAAATTTGGGAACACGCTGGTTCTGCCGAGCGCCTGGTTCCGCTCCCACTCCTCCCCTGCGCCACGGCGCGCGTGGGCAAGCGCGAGCAGGAATCCACCCGCGTTCTCTGGAGCTGTGATTTGCGTTTGGGGTTTTGTTTGTCTTTGTGGGTTTTGGGTTTGTTTCTTTTTTTTTTTTTTCCTGGAGAAAAACAAGAAGTGAGATATCAAGTGGGGAAAAAAAGAAAAAATAAATTGGGCCAAGATGTAGAGAACAGGCTGGTAGCATCTCCCGGCTGCGCTTCGGTGGAGGCTGGTGGCAAACTGGGCGTGGGCAGGGAGATGGGGACACGAGGAGTCAAGTACAGACGGCGTGGGGACAGGGGGCAACGGGCTGGAGTCGGGGGCCACCGTGGGCGGCAGCTCCAGTGCTGGGGCTCGGCAGCCCGGGGAGAAGCTCCAGGAGTGGTCCAGAGGGGCTGGCCCCGGTGGTTGGGGATGGGGAGAAACCTCGAGCTGCTCTGGAGGGGGTGAGGGGACGGGACGGGCTGGGGATACACGTGTTGGGGGCTTGGCACCAAAAAAAGGGCAAGGCTGTGGGAGAGGGACGGGCACCGGGTGCTTTGGAGCATCCCAGGGCTGGAAACGATAATAGGACGGAGGAGGTTTGTCTTGAAGGGTGGGTGAGGGCAGACGCAGTGATGCAGAAGGGTTGCGATGCTCCCCGGGTCTGCATCGTTCCAGCCCGGGCACCAGGGAACAGCCAGGAGCATCCCCAGCGCTTGGTGGGGGACGGGGACGGGGCTGGTCGGGTGCTGAAATGGGGGCAGAGCAAGAAAAAAGAGAGAAGTGGGTGAGATATCAGATATTTCCGTTAGCGGGCAGGGTGGACGGTGCCACGGGGAACACACGGAGTGGAAACGTTCCCTGTTTCCTTGGGAGAATGGGGAGAGGGGCGAGCCCAACCCGCCGCAGAGGAGGACTTACAAGTGGTTCCCCAGCACGTTCCTCTTCGTGGCCCCCAGGAAGCTCATCAGGCTGGGGTCCGACTGCTCGTCTCCCACCACGGTGGGACCCACCTCCTGCGGGGACAGGCAGCGGCGCGGGTGAGACGTGGGCACCACGGACACCCCCTCCCCACCCCGGGACAGCACCAGGAGGAGCTTTACTGGGAGGGGCTGGGACCCCCTGCCCCTGTGTAGGGTTTATGTGACCTGAGCATCCCCAGGGCAGCTGGGACCATTCCCCTGTCCTGGGAGATGACAGCTTTGGGAACGGCTCCGTGAACTGGGAAGGGTGGGAGATAGGGTGGGGGTCACCACACAGACCTCCACGGTGGGACCCACAACCCCCCTCCTCGCTCAGCACCGATCGGGGCGCTGAGACCCTCCCGTGCTCCAAAAACGACCCCTGCACCCTCCGGGCCAGCCCTGGATTTGGCGGGGTTTCGTTTATTCTAATGGATGGAGGAATTATTTCTTTTTAAATCTCCTCCGTGATGCACACAAAAGGTTTGTGGGTGAAAACTGCTCTTTGAGGGATGTCCCCCCGCCACTGGCCAGCCGCCATCCCCCCGTTATCGACCCTACGTAACCTCGGAGGTATTTTCAGCATCGCCCAGCCCCTCCTGAGCCCCCTCTTCTCCATCACCCCTCGCAGCAGCGGAGCCCCGGGACAGGACGGGGTCCCTGAGCCCCACACCCAGGTCACACGCGGAGGTTTGCGGGGTCTGGGTGCTGCCCCCTGCCCTGGGGGCGGTGGGACGGGAGCCCGGGCGCTCGGACCCTCGGT
>WKFP01014618.1:89246-100037 GCA_011057875.1 Pterocles orientalis | reverse complement strand
ATGGGTGGGTGTAGGGGTAGGGGTGGGGGTGATGTCCAAAAGCGGAGTTTGTCACCCGTTTTTGTCACATTTCTGCGCAGAGATGGGTGCTGGGTGCCAACCTGCACCCTGGCTACAGCCCTAGCGGGGGTTCATGGGTGTGTGCTCCGCGCCCCATCCCTCTAATTACAGCTGGTTAATTGCTGTCTCCTCCTGATTACACCGGGTCAGTTTTTCTCCCGCTTCCTTTCGAAGGCGCAGCGTTTCTCGATGTTACCGCCCGTGCCCGGTGTGCGGGGGGGTCTCCAGGTCAGGACACGGTCTGAGAAGGTTCCCACGCTCGGGGACATGTCACACCCCGGGGACAGCAGTTCCTCTGACCCCAAAGAGGGGCTCAGTGCTCCCAGATAGCAGGGGTAGGGATGGGTGCACGTGCAGGTGTAATTAAACACAGGTGTCATTAGATGCAGGTGTAATTAAGCACAGGTGTCATTAGATGCGGGTGTAATTAGATGCGGGTGTCATTAGATGTGGATGTAATTAGATGCGGGTGTAATTAGACGCGGGTGTCATTAGGCGCAAAGTAGCTGCAGATACAGAGGTAGGTGCCCCTGCATGTGTACGCACCGGTACAACCGGCCCCAGCAGTAATTAGCCGCCCGCAGAGGCTGAACTGCGCGTTCCCCTTTAATTACCGCACCCGCAATTAGCCCTGAGCGCGCAGGCCCCGCCCCTATTCCTGGCCACGCCCCCGAACCCGCCTCCACGCCCCTGGCCACGCCCCCGCCGCATGCTTTGCCTCGTCGATTGGCCACGCCCCACACAGTGAACCACGCCCCCCAAATCATCGCCACGCCCCCTTCCCCGGGGCCACTCCCCCTGCTCCCCGCTCTGAAAATGCCCCTCCCCTCTGCAAGTCGCCTCTTTTGACGTCACCCCTGCGCGCCGCGCGGAAGCGGCGGGACGGTGGCTGCCGCCATGGCGCCGGCTGGGCCCGGGAGGTTGGCGCTGGGGTTGGCCCTGGGCGCGGCGGCAGGAGCCGGCCTGGGGCTGCTGTGGCTGAGGAGGCGGCGGAGGGTGAAGGAAGAGACTGTGGGACGCCGGAGCCCGGGTAGGAGCGCGGGGTCGGGGCGGGCCGGGGGCGTGAGGGGAGGGCGCGGGCCGCCGCCTGCCCCCAGACCCCGGCCCGCGGGTAGGCGGTCACCGGGCCTGAATTTTCCTATTCCATGAGATGGGGGCGAGGTGGTACTTCCCCAAAGCTGCTCCCCCGGCTTCAGTTCTGTTCTGTGTTTATCCCGTTTAAAATGTGAGTGCCGCACCCTTCTAGCTATAATTGGTTCATAAATTACAGTTTTTAAGTTTTTTTTTCTCGCTTTGATTTAAAAACACACTGTCCTGTAAGTTTCTTCTGCATGCTGAGTGGGGGTCTTAATCCCGGAGGGTTTTCTCGACACTTGGGGCAGTGATTTGGAAGATTATAATTATCTTAAAATGAGGATCAGTCCCTTTTAGACAGTGCTTATCACTAATTTGGCTGCCTGCTCCGACCACACTGGTGATTTTCCAGGATGTTTCCATCCTCAAGGGTAAATCTAAGAAATCTGAAGTGATTAAAAAGTTTTTTTTCTCAAGGACATTCTTCCCAATCTCCACAGAGAGGATCTATCTGTTACATGAGCTTCTAACTTCACTCGCAACACCTCCAGGGGTGCGTACGGCCCAGGAGACTGGATTTAAGAAATAAAACAGCTTGTAGGGAACAACTCTGACTTGAGTATCCCCTTTACTCAAAAATCATCTTTGCTTGACCGTGTTTATCTGAGGGCTTGCCTTTGGCACTGCGCTGGGGTGGTTTAGGAGCTGATTTCATCCTTCGTGTCACAGAACCGGGTTTCACGTCCTCACACCCGACTGTTTTCCTTCTGTGCCGCAGGGGTTTGCGAGCGCTGGAGCAGGTGTTCTTAAAGAGTTGACTTAACTGGAAATATATTTACTTATACGATTTACGAGCTTTCAAGAAAACGAAACCTGGAGAGGTCAATCTGTTCTCACACACTGGGCGATCGTGCTGCATCTGCAAGAAGATGTACGGGTCAGGCAGACGGGTGAAGGTTCTGGGTGTCCGCCACATTTTGGTGGTTGACCTGATGTCCAAGGTGTAATGTCTCCTCTCTGGGTTTCTGTGGGGTTTTTTTTTTTTTTTAATAAGAACAGGGGTTTGTGGTTTTGGTGTTTTGTGGGTTTTTTTAAGGAATAGGTCTTTTTTTGGTCAAAATGAGCTTCCATCATCTTAGTTCATTGTCTCGTGTTAGCTGGTAACCTGGTCGCTTTCCTGCTGCCGGGCTCCGGGTTGCTCACAGTTTGGGGGCAAAGCAGAGGGGAGTTCTTCACGGTGTTGTTGATACAGAAGTGTGTAGAATAGGAGTTAAATTAATTTGCGGTAAGTTGTGACAGTCAGCATGGATTTTGCTCTTTTCAGAACAATTTTTCCAAGGGGATTTTTACAGGAGTGTGGTTAAAAGCTTTGTTTACCCCAGTTGCTATTGCAACTCTGTTAAGTGTGTCGGAGAAGGGAGCGGTAAAACCAGGTGAAGAAGCCAAGAGCTCAGGCCAGGTCAGGCAGCAATATTTGAGACCAAGCCTCGTCTCCTCCATCTGCTGAAAACAAGACTGCCCTGAGATGTCCCGTGTGCAATCCTTTCCTGTTTGTATCTCAGGAACTTTTCTTCCCTTTGTTTCCTTGCAGTGGTGCCCAAAGTGCCGATTCCTGCGGAGGCAGGAGATGCTGCGACATCCACCGCTCTCCTCCGGCACGACGCGCAGGTGGATGTGCTGGAGCGCCTCGACTTCGTGTTGAGGAACATTGCTGAGCTCAGGAGAGAGGTGGAGGAGCTGCGGAACAGCCTGCAGCGCTTGGCTGCCGAAATTGTCGGCGAAGTCAGGTATGCGCCGTGCCCCGTTCCCTCCCTTTGTGCTGTCGCACGTATTCACTCCATGGAGTGGTAAAGCAGCCGCAGCTGGGTACGTTAAATTTAAAATCCAAAAGTGGAAAAAATATCCCACTAGTTTCCACTGCCATTACATCTTGACTTTCAGGGAGATCAACATTAAAAAAAAATTATGTTTAGCTAGGGTTGTTTTTTTTTTCTTTTTGGAATATCAAGTATTGACATGTGCTGCTTGTTCCAGACCGGGAGGATTTTGTTTTGTGTTTGTCTCCTGCCACTGCTGTTTCCTCTCTGCTGCCAGCTGCAGGTAGCTTTTGGCATGGAATAAAAGGTCCGTGTTCTGCAGGGTGTTCCAGGGTGCCTTTGGCTTGGCTCCCTGAGGAAATCAGAGGAGCACAAGTGATGCAATTAACCCTTTGTGTGTGGATTGATATGTGCGTTGGAGAGGGACCACGTTTGGGGTTTAACCGTAGATCCCAGCTGGCAGCGGGATGTTTGTAGGAGCAAGTCACCTTCCGAGTTCTTTGGACCTAAAGGGAACTGGACAGAATGTGCTGGAGAGGAGGAGGGAGGTGGGACAGCAGCTGTGTCACTATCAGATGTTTATTTGTTTCTCTTTTTGCTGTTGTCCAAGGTCGCATCTGGAGGAAACCCAGAAAGTAACTCGGCGGAGGCGGTTCCCGTTTCCTAGAGAAAGAAGCGATTCCACAGGCTCCAGCTCGGTGTATTTCACCGCCAGCTCGGGAGCAGCCAACACGGATGATGGAGAAAGTGAAGGAGGGTAAGCGGAGCACCAGGTTAGAAGCAGCTTTTACAGGCTTTGGTGCCCAGTTACTGGTGTCTGAGCAGTTTATAACACAAGGGAAGGGATTTTTTTCCCCATTAAGCGTCATCCTGCTTTTATTTGCTTTTATTACAGTAAGTCTACTACTGCTGGGGCCAGACTGAGAGAAGTGCAGCAATTCCAACTTTTAGAGCAAGGGGGAAAGAAAAATAAATATATATTTTGAGGAGGTTTTTTTTAAGGAATAATTTGATTGGGGAACCTTGCAGGAAGAAGGGAAGTAGAAGTCCAGCGTGGGACTTTTTGCGTGAGAGTTTTTATAAATAAAATTTTCATTCAGTAATATATTTTAGAATGTCTGGAAAACTTGAGAAAGTTAAAAAGATATTTCAGTTATCTAAACTGTCTTCAGCTAGGGTATTTTTTTGCAAATTGTTCTTCGTTTGTCACACTGATCTGTTCTGCTGCTTAAATTCTTATAATTTAAAACGAGGTGAAAAGCACTGTGTAGTTTAAAAACAAGGGTAAAAATTACAAAATAGATGCAAGCACTGTGAGAGAAAACAAGAGGTCTGCTGCAGGTGTGTGTGGCTGCTGCCTTTCTCACGAAACACTTCTCTTCTGTCCCTTAATCAGACAAATTCTGGGGCTTTTGAGGTCTGTCTGTGTTCTAAAACCCACAGCACTGCCTGTACGTGTTTTCCCAGGGAAGCTGAAATGAAATGTCATTTAAAGAGAGAAGTTAATTACAGCACCGAGAGCAAGGCAGGCAGAATTTGGACTTGGTGGCAGCTAAATGAGCCGTCAGCTGGTGCAAAGTGACACTTGGTGGCACGGGTGTCAGGGGACAAAGGAGCCCTTGCTCCAGCAGCCATCTCGAACAAAGGCCGCGAGTCTGCAGGAGAGCAGCTCTGTGACGGCCCCACACCCTGTAATAAACGGGTGACAAGGCTGTGTAACAAATTTTAAAATGATGAGTTGTTCTGAAGGCGAGACCGTGCTGTCTAGAGAATAACAGAGTCATTGCGCCGTTGGGGTGCTGATGGGTTTTGTAAAGCGCTCTGCGAAGGGTGGGCTTTTCAGCAGATACCAGCCCTTGGTGTCACCGAGCTTTAGAGATGATTTAAAGTCGTGACAGAGCTCGACAACGATTGTGGGGTTCAGAGAAGGCATCCTCCCCAGGGGGCCTCGGGTGAGCTCCGGAGCAGGGTGTGTTTCACTGCTGGATTGGGAACCTAGCCGTGGTTGGAGGGGTTTTTACATTTATTCGGAATCTGTAATTGGCTCTAATGAGCAGTGTGGGGAATTACTGCATAGGCAGCTCTTGTATGATTAAAAAAAAAAAAGTCGTATGTAATTTCTCACTCGGGTGTTTGTCCTGTAGGTATAACAGCAGTCTGAGGACCAGCTGCCTTTAGTGTGCAGCGTTGGCTTTTGGAGATGTAAATGCTGACGTTTTCTAGCAGAAAATTGGGGGAGGAAATGTAAATTTGGGAAAAGACTATTTAAGTTTTTTAGCAGCCACTGGGAGGAAGAACGAGACTGTTCTCTGTGATAAATTTCAGCTGTGTTCGTTTCTGGCAGTTGTATCCTTTTAATGAAATTCAGAAAGAAGAACTCGAGTTTCGGCTTTATTTTGTAAACCACACGGACACAAGCATCGTCTCCGATTTCACATACAATTCCCAAAAATCGTCAGGAGCGGTCAGGGGCCCAGAGCTCTGGGGCTGCGTAGTTTCTCTGTATTGCCTTGGCTCTGCCTTGGTCTCTGGGCTGCTTTGCCTCCTCTTTCCATGTGCTTTTTGTTCCAGAGTCTGTTTCCATTTTCGTTTGGGATGCGTGCTAGCCAGAGGCCTCCGCAGACAAAAGCATTTGAGAATGTTCCATAATTGTAAACTCGAGAAAACAGGCTGATAACATCTAAATCCCTTAATCTTTCTGAAAACTCCGAGTTTATGAAGTTATATACGGGATTGCTTCTCTTTTTAAACTGGCAGCGTCTTGGAGAAAACCCATTTTAGTGGTGGAGGAGAAAGGTGCGTAGGAGCCATCCATCGCTGCGGGGTTTCAGACAGGGGGTTGTGTTTCAGGAGCCTTGGACATGAAAGTGTTTCTCAGCTGAAGTACGGAAACCCTTGCCGCTGCCAGGGAAGTGTTGTGATGGGACAGTACCACAGCCGCGTGGCCCAGAGCCGTGCTGGGACGGGAAATAGGAGAATCAGGGGAGTTTGTGTTCAAGTACTGAAAACGAGGTAGTCTAGAAAACTAATCATATCATAAGAATATATAAAGAAATGAAGTTTTTAGTGTGGAACGGAGCCATGCCGGCGTCACCTGTTGCTGTGTTGCGACATCACCCGTTAGCTGGGTGCTGCCTGCTCCATCTCCAGCACCTCTCTGGGTAGCGCGTGCTCTCCGGGCTCTGCAGCGCTGGCTGACTCGTGCTTTATTTCTGGTCTTGGAATGTTCTGGGACAGTGTGGTCTGGTTTCACATTCGTGGCCGGGGGCTGGAGGCAGCGCTCGGGGAGGGTGTGTGTGTGCCCCCTGTCAGAGGGAGATGCTGGAGCGTTGTTGGTGATTCTCAGAAAACTGGAGCGTGGATAGCCAGCTGTGTCCCGCTATCTGCGCGGGCAAATTCCTGGGGCTGCTTGCTTCAGATATGGACTTTGGTCGCCTATCTTTGTCTCCAGACAAAGGCTCTCCCTCAGCCCGGACAAAAGGGAGGGCAGACCTCAGGGACTTAATTCTGGCACAGCTTGTAGAGCTGGCTTGGGCACAATTTAATTGGGTGACAGTTACAAGCATCCCCTGGGATGAAGCGTTTGTGGGGTTTGAAGTCACTTGCTTCAGGAGGAGAGTTTTCTATCCTGATAAACCAGCAAAATCTGAATATAAAAGTGCACATTCCTAAAAATAAACGGGAGGGGGACAGCTAGAGAGTGGTCTTTCAAAGGAATCAGCTCTGTAAGTAGACAGCCCACTGCAGTGGTGCCAGTCAGTGTATAACGTTGGGTTCAATTTCCAGCTCAGGTGCCTCAATATGATTTGGGGGAGCTTAATTTTAGCCATTTGGTTTGGCAGCTGGTCATTGCCTGGCTTTTGGTACGGGTGGGCTCTGTTTGTGGCTGATGCACTGGCTGCTTGCTGGACGTCTTGCTCACGTGAAATCGCTGTGATTGCTCTCCTGTTCTGCACCTTTTCACGGGTTGTGTGAACAAGCTGATGGAGCTGATGGAGATCCTAGGTATTGCCAAAACAGCCATCATGTCCTGGAACAGGCTAAAAACCTCAGATTGTATTTTCCACATGGCCAAGTGTGTTGGATTTTTTTGTTGACATTCTCTTTTGCAACCCATACCTTTAACTGAGTTGTCCTGGCTCTGTTCTTAGTTGTTTAATTCTCTTCTGTTGAAGTTGGAAGGCCTCAGAGAAGCTGTTAGAGTCTGCAGGTGAGATGTGGATGCTTGTGACCGAGTTCTGCTAAACTTCAGGGGGGGCTTCTTTCTTCAGGTTTGTGAAGCTGTGTGTATCCCGTGAGGAATGAGGGTTGGTGTGTTGTGTGAGGTTGTACAGCGCTCTCCAGGATAAACTGAGATCCTCCTCCTCCTCTGTTAGGGAGAGTTGCCTTTTCTGTACCGTATGTATAGTACTGCCACAGGCTGCACAGCGTCTCCTCAAGCTAATCTTGCGCTGTGGTTGGTTTTTTTTCTTTTTCTCAAAGGTACAGCACAGCCAATGCTGAGTCCGATTACGACCGGGAGTCCGAGAGAGAGAGCGATGAGGGGGAAGACGAAGTGAGCTGTGAAACAGTGAAAACCGTGCGACGGGATTCCCTGGATCTTGTCAACGAGGACGAAACACCTTTAATCTTCGATTCCTTGCTGGAGGAAGGGCTGAGCCAGCTCCTGCAGCAGGCGGACCGCTTGCACGAGGGAGACGAGCAGGAGAAGAGAGAGGGGTTCCAGCTGCTGCTGAATAACAAACTGGCGGTAAAGGTTGCCTTGTTCTGTTTTCCAGCAGTGATCTGTGCTTTCAGCTAATAGCTGGGAAAGAGGAAATTGCGTATCCCAGCAGGGTCCAGGTCCTGCACCCCAGCTGGGCCAGTTCCCCACGGCCCCTCGGGAGCGGGCTGGGGGCCAGGACTGCTCGGCCACAGCAGCAGCCAGTTCCAGTCGCGCTCTGTCTTGGAGCTCTGTCTCGTGGTGTCATCGCTTCCCTGAGTGAGCCCAGTACATGTGTAAACTAACAAACCCTGTGCGTGGAACGAACCAGAACATTTACATCTCGAGCTATATTCAGGAAACTGCTGGCTTCCAGAACTCTTGTATGTTTCTTTTCATGGTGATTTTCCTGCTTGCTTTTATTTACAATGCTATTGCAAAAGAAACCAGACTGTTAGGTGGTTCTGTTTTAATTTTCTACTTTGGGTTTGGTTTTGGTTTTTTTAAGTCCGTTTGAGTTTGTCAGAACATATCTGCTTCAGATTTTGCAGTACACCTACAGGGCTGTCCCAGATTTAAGAACAAGCCAGGATGTGAAACTGAGTGCGGACTGAAGCATGGAAAAAGTGAAGTTTGCTTTGTGAATTTTAATGAAGTGGTGAATTTGGCTGTCCAGTTTGCTCTTTGGTGGTTCTGTTTTGGTTCCTGTAGGGTTGGGGCCTTTTCACATTTCAAAAAAATGACAGTGTGACTTCTAGTGTATGCCTGCACATGATTTTTCTTGCTCCTGGTCTTTGTCAATGGCAGGATGGGTCCTGATGTACAACATTTCTGTTTTTATTGCAGTACGCAGACCAGAAAGACTTTCTTTGGCGCCTGGCCCGAGCACATAGTGATATGTGCGAAATCGCGGAAGACACGGAGGAGAAGAGATCGTACGCATCTGATGGTGAGGGATTGGGTGGCTGGGGCAGAGGGAGGAGGATGGTCAAAGCTGGCGTTACCCTTCAGAGTTATAAACCCTGCACTTGCAAACAGTGTGGCGGATTTTACTTTTTTTTTTCCTTCCTTATAATGTTTTTTTTGGGTGAGTAGCTAGCAGGACTGTGGAGGAATGTGTTTAAAACTTTTGCTTTCTGAAAGATAGTGTAAGCAGACCAAGGGCTGGTTGAAGGTGTTTCTCAAACCTATCATCCGCATTCCCAGATTGAGTGGTATTACAAGAAATAAGTTTTTGCTGTAACACATTAATTTTTTGTGTTGTTAACATAGGCAGACAGAAAAAAAAAATATTTTAAATGTGTGTTCACTGAGCGGAATCAGTCCATATCACTGCAAGAATATGAAATTATTTGCAGAGCATTTTCAAACCAAACTAACAAAGACACGACTTTGTGCCGTCCCGTTATTGTACGGTAATAGCCTTAAGAAAGGAACTACAGAGAAAGTGGCTGCTTCTGATCTCTGACCCCTTCCTTGCAGGGAAGGAAGAGATAGAACTTGCCTTACAGAAGTGGGATCGCAGTGCTGAGTGCCATCAGTGGTATGTCACTTTTTACTTCTTGCTTTTGATAACCATAGGAAAAGGACTTGGAGGTTGTTGTGAGCTGAGCTGCATTTAAAAATAATAATTTAAAACTTATTGCTCTTGGAGTATAATACATAATGCCATTTTCCTTAAAAAGCCACTTTTAACAGCTTTGGTTAATTGGCACAAGTAGTGGTTTCACAGACAGTAGGTTTGGCTGCGATTATGGGGATAAACTTGGCTCTGCGTGCGCCAATTTGATGAGGAATTTCTCTCTGAGATGAGATGGCCGGAGGGGTTCCTGAGCAAAAACTCCCAAACAGAATAATGAACCTCTCTGGATCCTGAGAGCAGTTTGTATCGAGCTTTTGGGAGCCTGCACCTGGCAAGTCCATGAACTTTGGTGGTAGCGAGGGATGAACTTCCAGGGGAGGCTTGGAGGAGCAAGCTGTGGACAAGGTGGGTTTGAGATGAATAAAGACGAGCTGCAGCTGGTGCTCACCAGGCTAAACTGAGCACACGAAGCTGCGTATTCTTCGGGCTGCGTGTAGCTTAGGTGCGTGTATTTTGAAAAGGTGAAGGGCAGGAAGGTTTGTGTAGAAGCTTTCCTGGGAATTGTGCAGTTTCCGTCTCGGGAAGTGGCAGACGAAGCCTTGCTCAGCAGCTGGCGAAGGGGCTGTGTGCGTGCCGGGCGGGATGCTGCAAGCGTCGTGGCACAGAAAGGGGCTGAACGCTGTCGGCACCGCTTTTGGCTGTGCAGACCCTGGGAGCGCCCTGCTCTGTGCTGGGTGACCGTGGGCTGCCGAAGGATCTGCTTCACGCAGATAACTTGCTGAAAGCGAGTTCCGTGCTGAGGCTCTCTTGATTTTCTTTCACAAATCCTCTGGTTGCTTTGGCCCCTTTTCAGCCCCCTGGAGAGTTGTGTGGATGTTCTCCAGAGCCAAGCTCGCAGCTCTGGGGGCAAAGTCTTACCAGTGACATATTAAATAGGAATTAAGTTTTTTTGCTTTGTGTTCCTCCAGCGTTCTTGGGTTAATTGCTGGCTTTTGCTCCCTTGCTGACATTTCCATGTCGCTGTGCTGCGCAGGGATGTGTTCTGTCAAAGGGGGGATGTGTTTGCCGCAGTCAGCCAGGCTTCGTGCTGCGCCGGTGTTCGTGCATCCATCCGCATTCTGGAGCAGGGAGAAGCATCGCTCTTGTCAGACAGCCTTGAACAGCGCTCTGGAGAGGGTCTCCTGGCACTGCCGCGTTCTGCTCACGGGTGCTGCCTGTCCCTCTGCAGAGCGCTCTGGCTTCGACATGAATGGAGACAGCAGTGTATGGCGCTTTCTTTACAAAGATATTTTAAATATTTTCATGATAAAAGATTAAATGGTTTGCAGTTCAGCCCAGTGAGGTGCTGTGTGTGTATACAGATGCTGGTTCCTCGATGAACAGTGTGTCAGCAGTTGTTCTGAAGGATTGACAGCATGTCAAATAGAATAAAAGAGATTTTTTTAAAATGGAAATTATTGGGAAAACAGGATGCTGAATGTGGTTACTAAACGAGATCTGCGCTCTGCGGGGATGAGTACATTTATTTGGAGGATCGGTTTGGACTACTGGTGTCT
>WKFP01014618.1:64265-87075 GCA_011057875.1 Pterocles orientalis | reverse complement strand
TGGCAGGATGGGTCCTGATGTACAACATTTCTGTTTTTATTGCAGTACGCAGACCAGAAAGACTTTCTTTGGCGCCTGGCCCGAGCACATAGTGATATGTGCGAAATCGCGGAAGACACGGAGGAGAAGAGATCGTACGCATCTGATGGTGAGGGATTGGGTGGCTGGGGCAGAGGGAGGAGGATGGTCAAAGCTGGCGTTACCCTTCAGAGTTATAAACCCTGCACTTGCAAACAGTGTGGCGGATTTTACTTTTTTTTTCCTTCCTTGTAACCTTTGTTTTAGGTGAGTAGCTAGCAGGACTGTGGAGGAATGTGTTTAAAACTTTTGCTTTCTGAAAGATAGTGTAAGCAGACCAAGGGCTGGTTGAAGGTGTTTCTCAAACCTATCATCCACATTCCCAGATTCTGTGTGGTATTACAAGAAATAAGTTTTTGCTGTAACACATTAATTTTTTGTGTTGTTAACATATGCAGACAGAAAAAAGAAATAGATTTTTAAGTGTGTGTTCACTGAGCGGAATCAGTCCATATCACTGCAAGAATATGAAATTATTTGCGGAGCATTTTCAAACCAAACAAACAAAGACACGACTTTTTGTGCCATCCCGTTATTGTACGGTAACAGCCTTAAGGAAGGAACTACAGAGAAAGTGGCTGCTTCTGATCTCTGACCCCTTCCTTGCAGGGAAGGAAGAGATAGAACTTGCCTTACAGAAGTGGGATCGCAGTGCTGAGTGCCATCAGTGGTATGTCACTTTTTACTTCTTGCTTTTGATAACCATAGGAAAAGGACTTGGAGGTTGTTGTGAGCTGAGCTGCATTTAAAAATAATAATTTAAAACTTATTGCTCTTGGAGTATAATACATAATGCCGTTTTCCTTAAAAAGCCATTTTTAACAGCTTTGGTTAATTGGCACAAGTAGTGGTTTCACAGACAGTAGGCTTGGCTGCGATTATGGTGATAAACTTGGCTCTGCGTGTGCCAATTTGATGAGGAATTTCTCTCTGAGATGAGATGGCCGGAGGGGTTCCTGAGCAAAAACTCACAAACAGAATAATGAACCTCTCTGGATCCTGAGAGCAGATTGTATCGAGCTTTTGGGAGCCTGCACCTGGCAAGTCCATGAACTTTGGTGGTAGCGAGGGATGAACTTCCAGGGGAGGCTTGGAGGAGCAAGCTGTGGACAAGGTGGGTTTGAGATGAATAAAGATGAGCTGCAGCTGGTGCTCACCAGGCTAAACTGAGCACACGAAGCTGCGTATTCTTCGGGCTGCGTGTAGCTTAGGTGCGTGTATTTTGAAAAGGTGAAGTGCAGGAAGGTTTGTGTAGAAGCTTTCCTGGGAATTGTGCAGTTTCCCTCTCGGGAAGCGGCAGACGAAGCCTTGCTCAGCAGCTGGCGATGGGGCTGTGTGCGTGCCGGGCGGGATGCTGCAAGCGTCGTGGCACAGAAAGGGGCTGAACGCTGTCGGCACCGCTTTTGGCTGTGCAGACCCTGGGAAAAGGCATACTGGAGCGCCCTGCTCTGTGCTGGGTGACCGTGGGCTGCCGAAGGATCTGCTTCATGCAGACAACTTCCTGAAAGCGAGTTTCTGAGTTGGAGAGCTCAGCATGCTGAGGCTCTCTTGATTTTCTTTCACAAATCCTCTGGTTGCTTTGGCCCCTTTTCAGCCCCCTGGAGAGTTGTGTGGATGTTCTCCAGAGCCAAGCTCGCAGCTCTGGGGGCAAAGTCTTACCAGTGACATATTAAATAGGAATTAAGTTTTTTTGCTTTGTGTTCCTCCAGCGTTCTTGGGTTAATTGCTGGCTTTTGCTCCCTTGCTGACATTTCCATGTCGCTGTGCTGCACAGAGATGTGTTCTGTCAAGGGGGGATGTGTTTGCCGCAGTCAGCCAGGCTTCGTGCTGCGCCGGTGTTCGTGTGTCCATCCGCATTCTGGAGCAGGGAGAAGCATCGCTCTTGTCAGACAGCCTTGAACAGCGCTCTGGAGAGGGTCTCCTGGCAGTGCCGCGTTCTGCTCACGGGTGCTGCCTGTCCCTCTGCAGAGCGCTCTGGCTTCGACGTGAATGGAGACAGCAACGTATGGCGCTTTCTTTACAAAGATATTTTAAATTTTTTCATGATAAAAGATTAAATGGTTTGCAGTTCAGCCCAGTGAGGTGTTGTGTGTGTATACAGATGCTGGTTCCTCGATGAACAGTGTGTCAGCAGTTGTTCTGAAGGATTGACAGCATGTCAAATAGAATTAAAGAGATTTTTTTAAAATGGAAATTATTGGGAAAACAGGATGCTGAATGTGGTTACTAAACGAGATCTGCGCTCTGCGGGGATGAGTACATTTATTTGGAGGATCGGTTTGGACTACTGGTGTCTAAATAAATGCCTTTATTGCCTTGAAGAGGCTGTGTGTGTTAGCTCTTGGTAATGAATTGCTGTTCCCAGTTAAAGCTCTGATAGGAAGGGGAAATTCTGGGACAGACAACGGCACTAATCCCTAGCAGATTGCGGTGTTTGGCTGTGTCTGCTGCTTTAACAGCTTGAAGGAATGGGGTTTGAGTTGCCAGGTTGAGTCTCACAGTTTGTAAGCCACTTTGAAACCCGATCGTTTGGTGTTTACAAAGCCAGGTTCTGCTTCGGAGTGTGACACGGACAGCTCAGCTCGGTAAGTCGGAGTTTATAGTGTGCAGAGGCGATGGCTGCGATGTGAGGTTCCTGCGGTCCCCAGTCGCAAATCTCAAGCCTTCAGAGCTGGGATGTCCTCGGTGCCTCTCTGACAGCCTGTGCCCCCCTCCTCCCACAAGGGTTTTGGTGTCAGGGTGCCCAATTCTTGTCCTTCAGACCAGGGCTGAGGCTCCTGCACGTCTACATCCTGCTTTTAATTCTAGAGAGCAGCTGCAGAGAAAGGAAATAGCAGAGCAGCATGTGGGAGGCATGGGGTTTATTGGAAATGGATGTGTAAGTACCTTTATCGGTCACAGAAATAATTATTTTCTACCATGAATAGAACAGGAAATTATTCCCTCTCCAGCTCTGTGTGGGTCATGGGATGTCGCAAGCTGTTTTAATTGCAGTCTCTCTTTATGCTAAGTGAATTTACCCTGAGAAAAAAAAAATACTGCTCATGAAATGATGCTTGATACATGAAAAGTTACATATATATGAAAAATATAGGATAAAACGAGGCTCCCAAAGACATTCCAGGTTGTTTGCCCTTCACTCAAGTAGCGGGCACATTGCTCAGAACATGGTTCAGTGCACCCTGCTGCCAGCGGTGGCAACGCTGAGGAAAATGTTTTAAAAACCAAAAATCCAGTGATGGCTTCCCCTCCGTGTGCCAGCCGTACCCCGGCAGGGAGAGGGGCGGAGGGGAGCGCGCAGCCCACCGGGGAGCTCCCCTCCCTGGGGTTGTGTCGTCGTGCTTTAGCCACGCGGGTCCTTTGTTTCCTTCCATCCTCGGGTACAGAGCCCATCCTTTGCCGTGCTCTGTGCAGAAACAAACCTGCTGCTTCTGCTGAATTTGCCAGTGGGGCTTTTACAGCTTTTTGTTTGTTTGGGTTCGATGCCCTAGCTCCTGGTTCATGGAGAGGCGGTCACACAGTGGTGTGTCACTCCTCCTTTGGACATTATGGTTTTATTCTGTCGTATTCCTCTCTTTAGCGCCTGTTTCCGCTGCTGAAGAACCTTCATCTTTTGTTCTCTTTTAATGGGAAGAATTTTATTCTCTCTCATCGCCCAAGCTGTCTTTCCCATGTTATTCTCTTTCTGCCTTCTCTTTTTTCAGCCGACAGTGCGGGGATTCGCTGCAGGACACGGGCTGGGGGAGCAGCGTGGATTATTTGTGTAATCCTGGTGGGGTGATCCTTTTCATTCTTACCTCCATATCCAGAGGACAGCGTTGTCTTTTCCACAGGACTCTAAACGGGCATTTAATAGAATATAGAACTAGAGGGAATGGTTTCAAGCTGAGACAGGGGAGGTTCAGGCTGAACTTTAGGAAGTATTACTTCTCGGAAAGGGTAATCAGGCATTGGAATGCACTGCCCGGGAGGTGGTGGAGTCACCGATCATGGGAGCGTTCAAGAAACGTTTGGATGTTGTGTTGAGGAATATGATTTAGCTGGGAAGTATTGGTAATGGTTGGACTAGATGATCTTCTAGGTCTTTTCCAACCTTGATGGTTCTGTGGTTCCCAGGGGTTCTGTGGTTCCCAGGGGTTCTGTGGTTCCCAGGGGTTCTGTGGTTCCCAGTGGCTCTGGTGTCTCTGCTGTGTGGTACAGGCTGTGCGAAGCCTCTGATTGTGCAGGGATCGTTAGGGCTGCGTTTTTCCCTGTGTGTTATTTCACGTTAACTGTAATTTTCCATTTTACCATCACTTGGTGCTCATGGATTGCTTCAGACGCAGCTGTGCTGGGTTCAGTGCCTGTTCGGTGTTATTTGCTTCTGCTGCACAAATCATTCCCTGATTTATTGGCTCCGATGTGTGATGCTCGTCAAGCAAGACAGAAGGTTCTTTGTGCACAGTCATCGCTGCAAGTACAACTTCATTTCCCCTCTCTCAGTGCCTCGCCGTTATTGCAGTAGTGACTGATATTTTAAAGCAACAAACAGAAAAATAACTGTGTGGAGGGAAGGGATTTCGGGATGCTGGCAAAGGCAGCGCTGAGCCGAGCGTGACTGGCTGCAGCTCCGGAGCGCTTTGTGGCTGGATGGTTGGACAGCTTTGGCAGCGTGAGAGCGAGCGGTTTCTCAAAAATGACAGAGAAAGCAGTAAGTGTCTGGGACTGTGTCTGGACTAGGTTTGGGATCTGCCAAAAAATGCAGGAGAGTCCTTTCATGGATCTCCTGGGTCGTCTTGCCATTCGATCTGGTACAAAGCTGTTATTGTCGTCGCCTGCTCTTGGAAGTCGGCTGGTCCCAGGAGAGCCATCTCCGCAGGGCTGGTCGGGGCAGAGCTGGGGTTGGGTCGGGGTTAGACACACAAGTCAGCCTGTGTGCAGCGGGACTGATCTCTGGCTCTGCTTTCCCTGTGGGCACTGCTTAGAGTATAGAAACGTGTCGGGGTTGTGTTGGGCGTTGGGTGTGTTTAGTACCTTTAGGACAGATTTGTGTGTCGTGGGCTGACGGATGTTACACCCCGTGCTCTTAATCCCTGTGTGCTCCTGTCTCAATTACCTGGGCCTTACTGTCGATAAAGGCATAAAGCCATTCTCTGCTTTAGTTGTAAAAATCTCTGAACAGCCAGGTCTGCCCAGCTAAATGGATCGATGACGCCCTTTGCTGATCCCAGCTCGTGAATGGCAGGACAGAGCAAGTTCCTGAGTCTGCTCTTGCTTTGAGGGCTGGGTGGAAGAGGCACCGATCGCTGTCCAAACCTGTGCGGTTTGCTGCTTAGACACAACTGGAGCATCCTCACAAGCGAGGTGAGAGGAGCGGTTGTGGCTGTGTTAGAATCGCCTGTCTGTCGGCGGGGCTGTTTGCAGTGCAGCCGCAAGCAGGGAACCGCAGCTCTAGGGATGAGGAGAGGACAGCGAGCTGTGTGTTTGCCTTGGCTCCGCTCCTGCTGTCTAATACTGGAAGTACAACCGGAGCAGCGAGGGATTTCAGCGGTCCGGCTGGGAGGAACTGTGCAGGTGCTGCGTTACCACTTTTGTGTGAGTTGGACTGGATATAGACCAGGGGCAGAAGCAACTATAGCAAATAGAAATAGGCGATAGATGTTTCAGAACTTGGAGGAGGGGGAAGAAGAGAAATAGAGCCATCTGATAGCATCCCCCTGGCTCAGGAGGGTCCCTCCCTTCATCGGGGGTGTCACTACCCTGAACCATCTCCATGTCCTGAGCCACGGAGGCTCTGAGAGTGGGAATACTGGAGAGGAGCCAAGGAGGAGAAAGTACTGAAAAGTATGAGCAGGGACAAAAAAAATCTCAGCAGGATCGATAGTCCCTCCTTTTCTTGGAAATAGTGAAGTAACTGAACACCTACAGTCTGTGGGTTGCTTTTTATTTGTTAGGCGTAAAGAGAAGCTCTGAGAACGGAGGTCCTAAGAGCACGAGTATGTCAGTGGGCAGCTCTCAGCCCAGCTGGTAATGCCAGAAACGTGGAGAACAACCCATGTGCTACAAAAGGCTTCGTTTTGCAGCTCTTCTCCGTGGTGTTGGTGCAGGTGACTCCTTCCTGGAAAGCCCTGGGAGTCCCTGCAGTCTCTCTTTTCGTAGTTTGAACATCTTGCACAGGTATGTCCCGGCTCTTTGCTGGCAGCTCTGGGGAGGGCTCTGAGCAAACCCAGAGGTTTAAATAAGCATGAGGTCACTCCATAAAAATTGTAGTTCTACACAATAAATACCATTTGTATCTTCAGACTGTGGGGATGAATACATTTTGTTCCACAAAGAGAACACGTGTGATCCCTTCCTACCACCTCCCAAGGCAGACGAGAGATCTTCCGCGGATAAAACCGACATAGAGATGGAACAAAACTGAAGATGGGTTTTGTGTCCCAGCTGAGGTGGCTAATGAAGATTGTGACTTTGTTCAAACTGTCCCTGGTCCCTGAAAACTTCTAGTGATGGGGCTTGTCCTGTCCCCTTCCCTCCCCTTTCTCTGGTTCTGTCAAGTGGTGTATTTAATTCTATTAATATTATATATAATATATATAACAATATGTATAAATATACCATTGATATAACTATATGGATTTTTCCTGATATCAACCTAAGCTTTTTTTACTTCTGTCCTCTTTGGACATGGAAACTTTAATGTGCGGAATGATGTGTAAAAGAGCACAATAGTCGTTGTATTCATCCAGCGTTTGGAGAGAAAGCGGCCCTGCTTGCCACAGCCTGTCAGTGTGGCGGGGTTCTGCAAACCTCCTCTTCTCACTGCTGTCTTATGGACTCTATCCAGCCTGTCCTTTTTTTTTCTTTTTGATTTATTACTCAAAAATTATATATAGTGCTTTAGCTGAGGCTTGCTAGTGCAGCATCATCATTGCCTTGGGCTGTAACCTTTAAATTTGGTTCTCTGCAGCCACCCCCCCACTAGTGGATCAATTTTCTATCGTATGCTGGTCTGCAGCCTATTTAAATTTAATTACCAAACTTAATGGAGTTATTAAAGCATCAGCGTTGTGGTCAGGATTTTTTTGCCACTCTAAAAGCAGGAGATTTAGATTACTTTGGTATTTTGTTCTTGTCTCTCTTACTGGCAAAACTGGGAATTCGAGTGGCTGGAAGCTTCCGCACCCCGTCTGTAGCTGAGACTTTGCGACTGCGTTAGCCATGAACGGTTCATTGATGGGGCTGGTGCTAAGCACAGAAATTACAGCGACCCCGAGTGTCTGAGCAGGTTTTCTGTCTGTAACTGGGAGCGGTGGTGAGTGATGGTCTGAGATTCCTGGGGCTGCCCTGCTCCGTGTGGGGCTGTGTTAAGGGGAATTCTGCCATAAGGTGGTAGAGGGGTTCCTCAGTTGTGTATGTTGGGCTGTTGCTTTCGTCTTAGTGTGTCTGGGTCAAATATAAGTCTTTGTGGAGCTGATGCTCTTTGCAAAGGGTTGGGGCTTTGCTGGCGTAGCAGCTTTGGCTGCTTTTGCGGAGGGATGAGGGTCATCGTGGATCGCTGCAGTGGCGTGTTCGTGTTGGTTCCGCTAGAGCAAAGCTGAGCTGTTTGTCCTTGGCAGGCGTGAGCCATCGCCTGCCTCGACTGTGCAGTAAGTAATAAAAATTTGAAAAATAGTGTTGTCTCAATTTAAAAAATTGAAGTTGTTTTTGTATAAAAGAGTGAAGACCTTCATGTAAGTCTCTGGGCATTGGGGAATTTTACGGCTTGGCAATGGGCTAGTGTTCGTGCTGCTCTAACCACGGCTCGTCTGAGGTCTCCTGCCGTTGCATAAGTAACGCTGAAGTCGTTCCCAAGCCATCATCCAGAGCAGTCACGAGAAGCCTGCGGAGAGCTTTTCCCATAGTTTTGCTCCCAGTTGTCATATCACTTCAGCTACAAAAACATTTTCTCTTGCTCTTTCCACCAATTTGTGCAAGTGTCTGATAACTGCTTAAAGAGAAAAGGTTTGGAGTGGGTCTGTGGGAGTTTTAACAAATGAGATTTTTTTTTTTCCCCTTTCTCACCATATATACATGTGTGCACACCTGCAGCTCAAATCAAAACCCGTCTCTACATTGGGAGATCCACAGTTTAATTATGGTGCAGTGGGGAAAACGTTCACAAATGCAAGTAAAATAATTACACCAGCGAGAAAATAAACGCCAACCTGCAGACACAAGCCTGTGGCTTAGGAAAGTGTCTGTCTGTCTGTCTTTTTTTAAGCCGTAGATAAGCCAACTTGCTTATCATTGTGCAGTTTTAAAACTTGGTAAGGGGGGTTAGCGTGCGGAAAGCTGTCGGATTGAGTTGTTTCGCCAGAGCTGCTGGCCTGCAGCTGGTCCAGTAGGAGCTAAAGGAGTCTCAGCATCACCTTCAAGGGGTTAAAACTCGTTTAGGTAAGTGTCTGCGGACTCGTTAGTCCTACAGATCTCTGTGCCTCCAGCTTAGGGTGGACTGTCCCGAACGATTTTTCACTTGCAAAGAGAGGAGTTACACCTGTGTGAAACGGGAACAGGATGAACATCATCTCTTTAGCCACTGTGCAAATCTGCTCTCGCCTTCTCTGGAAAGGTCTTGGAAAGCTGCGGCGTTGTCCGAGGTGTGTGACGGGGGAGATCAATCGCACAGAACAGCTTTTGTGGATGGAATTTGTTGGTAGATTTGAGACTCGTCAGGCTGGAAGAAGGGTGACTGAGAGGAACAGAACTTACCTGTGCATCTGATGGTGTGGAGAGGGTCGGGTGGGAACACTTTGTGCCACAGCCAGAACTAGACAGCATCGAATAATGGTGCTGAGCGTCAGGCTGAAACGAAAGAGGTGTTTTCTGTCACACGGCGAAGCTGCAAGTGCCTCGCCCCAGACCGTGACGGCTGTGGAAAGCTTTTGGGGCTTCAACAAGCCACTGGGCTTGGAAAGGAAAATTCAGCCAACATCTGACCGAACGGAGGCTGGAGGAACCGTCCGAGGAGGTGGTGTGTGTGCTCGCCCTGTCCTACATTCTCATTTTTCCCTTCTGGAGAGAACAGCCGCCTCTCCCCACTTCTTTCCCCTTCTCCTTTTGTTCCCCTTTGCCTCACCCTTTCTTTTTAATTGACGGATTGCCTTATGCAGAAAGGAGCCCCGGCACGCTCGGCTCCCGGGTCCTTGAACCGGCTCAGGGGGGTCCGAGCTGTATTTGGGTTGGCAGAGCCCCCCGGCCATGGGGCTGGAGGCACTGGGCTGCGTGTTCTGGCCGCGGAGGCCAGAAGTCCGGCGTCCGTGGGAGTCAGCCAGAGTGCAGCGTCGAAAACCGAAGTTTCTTCAAAGCTGCGTGTTCCGAGCTCGGGGATTTGAGCTGGAAGAACAGACAATCTCTCATCTGGTCGTGTCTGCTTCCACGGAGTTTATTTTCTAATAAATGGGGAAATCCTCACTAAGCCGAGATTCCGATGGGAACTTGCAGTTTGACCAGTGTCAGCAGCTTAATGAGCCGTTCTGGTTAATAATTAGTCAGGCGATATCGTAATACAAGGTTTCGGTAACTGCAGAGACCTCGGTCTGAACAGTGCTTCAGAGGTTACGTGTTGTTTACAGCAGATGAAAATCCCCTTCCCTAACTCATTATTTTTAATCTCTCCTGTTACTGCCCGTCAGTCCTGCGGCTCCGCGGTGCCTCTCGTGACATCCGTCCCGAGGCAGCTCAGAAAATGAGCTGGAATGAATGGCTCCAGCCAGCCAAGCTAAACAAGCAGAGGGATGAAAGCAGAAAGTCCTGTTGGCGCTGCCGAGGGAGGAGGGGAAGTGGGATCTGAAGACCTCCAGAGCCTAAAGTCCCAGAACTGCAAAGTCTCGCCCATAAAAACCAGCAGCGGGCTGGTGGCTCTGGACCCCGAGGCAGGAGCTGAAGGGAAGGTTCATGCAGAGAGCCGAGACCAGCGAGGCTGGGTTGGGCAGAGCCCCTGGGACTGCAGTGAAAAACCAGTTCAGGCATCTCTCACCATTTTTTCCTTTTTTTTTTTTTTTTTTTTTTTTCAGTTTCATGACACAAAGATGAGGCTACTATTTACGGCTTATTTTGCATTACACTTCACCAGGCTGTTAAAAAATATGTGATATTTACATTTCTTGACGGCTGAACGTTGCCCCACTTGACATTTATGTGGTTGTTGGTGGAGGGATGGGGCTGGGCCAGCTCCGTGTCCCGGCGGATTTATTGCTGCTTTGAAGGGGCTCGTTCGGCTTTCCCGGGGGTATAAGGGGAGGCTGGGCAGAGTTTTAGCGTCCCTGTTAGGACAGGGTGTTTCCCGTTTTGTTGCAGAACCTTAAACCTGACCTAATGGTATTAAAAGCCTGCCCACGTGTTCTAAACGCTGGTTACAGGAGCCCTGGGCTGGCAGGTTCCTGGGCGTTCGGCAGGGCGACAGACTCTGATTTATTGTCTAGGGATCGTTTATCTTGAGATCTTAGAAAATCAGCCTTTTATTGGCTCGTATTTCTGCGCCCATCATGTTGTGGTTAGGGATGTTTAGTGCAGGCTGAGGTTTGTTGTGAGGATCGTGCAAACACTTCATCTTGTCCTTTAGGAGTGACGGGTTCCAGCCGCGGGCTGTGAGCTGTCGGCTGGAGGAAAAGGGGTTTACCCACCCCCCAGGCGTTGGTCTCTTCCATTAGCATGGAAAATAAGAATTTTAGAACTGAACCAGATCTTTTTCACAAGAGAATTAATGTGTTAAAGGAATGAGATTTAATGACAAAACTGTAAATATTTGGGAAACACGACTTCTTTGTTGAAAGTGGAGTTGGGGGAGAGCGCTGAGGTGTGAGATGTCTTGTGGGTTTTTCTGTGATGCTGAGCAAAGTGTCCCTGGAGATTCAAAGGTCTTGTGCCGAATTCCTGCCTGAAGGTGTGTTGCGGTTTAACCATCACCAGGGATGTTTTGGGATGTCATGTGGCGAGAGTCCGCTGCGGTGCGGGGAGGTGAGATGGGAGGGTGCAAATCCAGGGGTATTAACCTTCCTTAGCTTTCACAGCTTGTAAAGTGACTAATTTTTCTAGGTACTGTGCCTCTCAGCTCAATTTATGGTCTCTTATGAGACAAAACTAAAGAGCTTTGCACGTGCAGCACTGGAAACATCTCGTTTTGTTTCCCAAGCGTGGTGGCCGTGCGGGGCTGCAGGATGTAGGTGGGTTTTCACGGTATTTTCCCTGGAGTAGACAGCTGCCGTGCCATAGATCGGGTGCTGCGTGGGGAAGATCGCTGTGCGCCGTGGTTCGTTAGAGCTTCTCCTGGCTCTGGCTCTGGCTGCAGTAGTGTTGGCTCCCCGTCGCTCCGTGTTTTGACGCCGTCTCGTTGCTGGGTGCAGGAGTGTGGGGTGTAGCAGTGTGCTGCTCCTCTTTTCCGTAGCAGGAAGGCTTTCCAGCCAGCGGTGCAGTGAATTCCCTGTCGCATCGAGCCTCTCCCAGTGACTTGCTGACATCCTTCCAGCTCATACCTCCTAAATCGTTACCGCATCTGCTGCTCCTCTGGAAGGGATGCAGTGTTCCTTGATTTCCCCAGTCAGCTGTGAAGCTTTCATGCGCTTGTAGATGTGGTGCTTCGGGACATGGGTTAGTGGGTTGGGTGGTGTTGGGTTGATGGTTGGACTTGATGATCCTTGAGGTCTTTTCCAACCTTAATGATTCTGTGATTCTGTGTCTTCCTTCTGGAGAGCTCCCCAGGATGTGAGCGTGTTTTGGGAATTGCTGTTGGGTTTCAGGCCGTGTCTCCCCTGCGCAGGTACGCCATTCTGTGCGGGCAGTTATCGGAGCACGAGAGCATCCAGAAGCGCATTCAGACCGGATACGTGTTTAAGGTGAGTGGACAGGACGCGCTGGGTTTCCTGTAAGTGTTGAACGATACGTATGAGTCTTGCAAACAAAATGCACGTATGTGATGAGACTGAGGACCTGAACCGTGAAATTACTGTGTGGTGATAAGACACAGCACCAACCCTTCCTTAGTAACTGCCTGGGAGCGTGCTTGCACCCTCCCACAGATGTGAAGTAGTTCTTTTTCCCAGGGGATTTGATCTGCCTCGAGTTCCTTTATTTGCCTTTCATCCCCAGCGGGGATGTGACAGGGTGAGAGGAACAGTTACAGAACAGGCCACGTATAATTATTGCTTCACCAAATTACTGGTTACATCAATAGCTGGTGATGTCAAAGCCGTGGAAAGGTGGTAGAATGAAACGAAGGGCAGCTTCATTTCTTTTGTGTGTAGTAGTTGTCTCTGAGGCTGGTAACGTGCTGGTTTTCTGTGCTCACTGAGACCATTTTAAGAGAATTTGGGTTCTCTTTGTAGCTGTAATTTTACTGATCACTGACCCTTGAATTGTCACTTCTTCCTCTCCTCTTCCCACATTTGTTCATCTGCTCTCTTGGGTGTTGTATTTGCTTATAGAAACGTGTGACGTGTGACAGTGATGCTTTTCCGTAGGAACACATCGACAAAGCGATTGAACTGAAACCCGAGGATCCAAAGTCTTACTATCTTCTGGGCAGGTGGTGTTACCAGGTAAAATAGTTTATTTATTGCTGTGCTCTTCCTCTGCTTTTTGTCTCTTTCCCAGAGGGAAGCTGTTAGCTAGAGGTGAACGGCTCTGAACGGGGGCTCGGAAGGCTTGGGGACACTTAGTTGTTCAGTCACTGCAGGCGGCACGGGAGGTGAGATGGCAAAGAGTGGATCAGGAGAAGCGCTAGCTGCAGGCTGGCTTGCTGTTCCCCATGCTCTACCCAGTGAAAACATGCTGCCTTCAGGCACATATGGATGTGATCAAGGACATTTCGGGGCTGGCAGGAGCTTCTGCACACAGTATATCTGTATAATCCTTTGCAGGTGTTTCCTCTGCCCTTGCTGCACCCGGTGCTGGAGGTATCGGAAGCGTGCCGGCTGTGCTGGGGAAAAGCTTGGAGTCAAATGCCATAAATCAGATTTAGTGCCTGTAAAAAGCAATGAGAGTTTGCAGTAACTATCGACTTTGCCGTTTATACAATTTGAAAGTACTTCGCTGCTGTCACGTTGCAGAGGTTGTAGCTGAGATAATTAACACCAGTAATTACAGAGGAGCGGTGAGCTGGACGGGTGGAAGCTCCCGGCCCTTTCTTGGCTTGTGGACTCTGCTCAGCCTGACTGCGCTTAGAGCTGCTGCAGCTGTGAAACAAAACCAGATGTATGGAGAAATATGTTGGTGCTTCTGCTGCTCTGCATTCTGAGCATTGTACCGTATTAAAGGTGTTATCCCAAGTCACAGTCCTGTGCATCCTTGCCCCGTTGAAATTTCAGGGTGGTTCCTATTAGAAAGAGCTGGGAGCTGGAGAATAACATTTAATTAAATGATTATAATAGCTATCAGTTTCTCAAAATGCAAATATCTGCTGGTGGGGGGGCTTTAGCCTGTCTCTCTTGATGGATCTTTGTATGGTGAGAACATGTTCTACCAGATTGGAGCCGGGAGGGCTCCAGATGCGCAGAGGTGAGGACTGCCAGGAACTGGTGCGGTCGCGGGACGGCGGTTTGGGGTTGTGGACCACCCGCACTGTTACATGCCTGAAACATCCAGTTGTAGAGACAGTCTTCCCTTGAGCATCGGGCATGTGGCAGCTGGGGGGTGGAACTGCAAAAGCTGACCTGAAATATAAGCTCAGGACAAGGGAAAGGAAATTGGGTTTAATTCTGTGGCTGGACTTGGATGCTTGTCCAGGATCTGCCGGCACTGTCAAGGTCTTTGGCTTCCTCCCAGGTGCTCGAGCCAAGAAGCAGGCACGGTGTGTGTGTGTGCTTTGCGCGTGCTGTCTCTAGTGGGTCTGACGGTTCCATCTCACTGTCTCTGCAGGTGTCCCACCTGGGATGGCTCGAAAAGAAGACTGCTGCTGCGTTGTTCGAAGCCCCCCCCACAGCCACTGTGCAGGACGCGCTGCAGAACTTCTTACGGGTAATGAAAGCTGCAGGGAATCACTGACCTGACAAACGCAGTCACACGTGTGGGACGGAGTACTTGGGTTCTGCTGACACCCGTCGCTCCCCAAGCGCTCTGTGCTGCGTCTGAGCCCGGGGAAGGGAAGCTGGTGAAGTTTGGGAGCCTCAGTTTGGGAGCCTCTGTTACAGAGCAGCCAGACAGAAGGACATGATTTTGAAGGTCTCAGAACTAGATCCAAAGCTGTTCAGAACTGTTTCTGAGGGTTTTGGTTTTCCTTTTAAAAGCTGCATGGTGCTGTGATTCATAGCTTGATGCTGAACGCGTCCAGTCTGTACTCTGGCAGGGTCTGTGCGATCTGATTGAGCTCATCCCTGGGAACGCTTGCGTAGATACTCATCACGTTCTGTTTTTTTAATTTCTCTCCGAATGTTTGATTGAAAGGCTGTCTGATTAGGTCAAACTTCTCCAATTCAAAATTTGGAAGATGACCACTTCATGGTTTGCTTATGCATTTCTAGAAAGAAATCGTTAGGATTACTTCCTATGGTGTAGGAATCCTACCCTCTGAATAGCTTTTTTTTGTCCTCCTGTTGATGAAAATTAATCTAAGACATGGCCTGAGTCGCATTTTTGAGCATATAGCTCTCGTTGCAAGATGGATGAGTTAAACGGACTGTGTTTGGCTGTGCCTGTGAGAAGTGCTCGTAAGCACCTCGGAAGTGTCACAGAAGGGAATTGCCCTGCCACCGGATAACTCAGACTGGGCCAGCACTTCTGCGGACTGTCAGGGAATATCAGATTTATTTCAGTTTCTTACAATTCTGCCAAAATGTAGTTGTTTGAGAGGGAACTTTGTGATGGGTATCTGCCCTAGGCAATATGCATTTCAGACAAAGTGCTTAAATCGTTTCAAAGGTAAGTTTGAGGCAAAGTCTTTTGTTTCTTTTCATTAGAGAGAAGAAGAGCTCGTTGCTTTTGTTGAGGAGTCAGAGCAGCTTGAAGCAGGAACTTGCATTTTTCTGAGGTTTAGCTTTGGTCAAACAGGGAGAGAACTTGAAAAGGACACAGAAGCATCCCTCTGGAAGCTGGTTATACCCTGACCAAGTGCGCTTCTGTATGCTTGGTGGAGCCAGCCTTCGGCCGCCGTTGGCACGCTTCGGGGCAATGGCAATCTGCCGGCACGCTGCAGCTCTGGGTCGGTCGCCGGCTGAGCCAGCGCTAAGGCCAGGCAGCAGAGGGAAGAGGAGCGTTGCCTGGGTCCTGCTCCTGGTGCTTCCTCTGCGGGCTGGGCGCAGGCGTCTTGGTCGGGCACGTTGGGGAGTTTGAATGCACGAGCCGAGGGTTCGTAATAGGAACGTGCTGGAACAAAGTGGTTTGGAGAGTGATGACTCTAACCGGGCTGAGTGGAAGGCGGCAGAGGGATGGAGTCACTGGGAAATGGGGAATTAGTAGCCAGGAAGGAGAGGATAAAAGCTGGAGGAAGGTTGCTGAGCTTTGGCACCAGAACGTGGAGCTGAAGTGGATGAAACTGAACGGGTGAGAGGTTAAAACTAACGCACGTACGTTCAGGAGGAGGTCGTTAAGTTGGTTCCAGGTTTCCCTTGGCTGCTGACCACCTCGCCCTTCTTCCATGACGCTTACATCAGGTGGGAGTGGGGATGTTGGTCGTTGAGTTCCAGGCGTTTTATGAGAATCTGAGACTTCACAGACCCAGCCAAGCCTATGAAAAACCCTTACACCAATCTGTGTATTTACAAAAGTTGTCATCTATTTTTTTTTTTAAGAGATGCAATAACCCTGATACATGCATTAACTGTGTCCTTGGCGTATCCTAATGTCTGCTTTTCTCTGCTGTCCCACCCTCCCCTCTGTTCTCTGCAGGTCGAGGAACTGAGCCCAGGGTTTTCCAAAGCAGGACGAGTGTACATTGCCAAGGTAACCAGCCACTTGTTGCTTTCTTCAGGTCAATCATGTGCTTCTAGGGTAAGAAATATTTGTATTGAAAATTTGTCTTTGGCTGTAAAGTGCTAAGCACGTGTAAATTACTCCATGCAGAAGCAAGATCTTATAAGATTATAACATTTCTAAAAAAGGCCAAATCCTCCAGTGCCGAGGCATTAAAATTCAGGGAGGTGTTTGCCTTTGAGTCATCCAGCGGAGCATCCTTCTTGGGTTTTAACAGCTCACTGGTGACTTGTGAGCCATGGGCTGGAGGCTTAATCCCACCACTGCCAGGGGTTTGGGAAGAGGCACAAATAGCTCTCTTTAGCAGTTGCCAGGGTTCATAAGTTTCATTTACTGCCCATTTTTTCCCGTTAGCTTTTCTCACGTTGTTATTTTCCCTTCCCAGTGTTACAAGGACCTGGGGAACAACTCTGCAGCTCTTCACTGGATGAATCTCGCTTCCCAGCTGCCAGCTCATACAAAAGAGGTACCAGCCTCGGCAAGCACGCGGTGATGATGCGCAGAGATAAAATGGTTACAGAAATAAAATTGTTTTCTGAAAAATGTTCCAGCTTGTAAGCCCAGATTTTGAAGTATTTTGTTCCTTAATGTGGACTCTCATTCCCTTGGGACCTGTTATCCAAATGCAATTCGGCAAAATAATGAAAAATATTAGTAAGTTGGGGGTATGTTTGGTATGGGCTTAGAAGCCCAGCACCCTGCAAATACCCTGCTGCTTCCAGGGTCCAGTTAGAGACTGGTGAGTGACCTGCACGTGTTCCGGGGTCTGGAGCAGAGGAACAGCCAGTGTTCCCATCTCTTGGTGCCAGGTTAGCTCCTGAGCTGCCCCAGGCTGGAGCCATCCACAGTTTGTGTGTGCTGCTCAGCAGCTTTTATTTTTTTAGTATCTAGGGTATTTCGGCTCTTTTATTACTCCTCCAGCGTTTTGGAGAGCGGACTGTGCTGCATTTTAGAAACTGCCGCCTGGCAGTGTTCCCCAGCTGGGAGCGCTTCTGCACTTTCCTTCTCCTTTGCACTTTCCCTGTTGAGCAGAATCTGTCTAGAGGGTGCCCCCAAATTACTGCCGGTTAGAAACTGAAGAAAAGCACATCGGGTTTTAATACTGATCGGGTGTTCTTTACGTTGTCGTGAAAAATGCAAGTGAAGTGATGGAAGCAAGGTCCTCCAGCTCCTCAAGTCCGATGGAATAACCGTTCTGGGGTCAGGCAGGGTTACAGAACGCTCGGCGTTTCCGTGCCACTCTGGTTTCAGAGCTGTAAGTGGTCTTTAGGTGGCTGCAGCAGATGTCTAGAGCTGAGACTCCAACCACAAGGGTGCGGGAGATCTCGGCAAAGGAGCTGACTTGCCTGTGCCACCACCCGCGGGGCACCGTCTGGGATTGCAGGAGCCGCGTGGCTGCCGCCAAAGTTGGGGAAGCCCGGGCACGGAGCAGAGTTTCTTCCCTTCTGCAGGAGGAAATATCCTGACTCTGCTGAGGAGCTTCTTCATCGAACACTGCTTGGAAATGTCTCTAGGCAGAGTTAGAATGGTATGGCTGATAAATAGAGGATTTTTTTCCGAAAGAACAAGAAATAGATGTGTTGGAGGCATAAGAGTTTAACCAGAAAGCGTTGAGATTTTCAGGAGAGAGCTAGAGGCGGAGGAGTCCTGAACGGTTAATCCTCTGCTCTGGAATGAGAAGTGGGAGTCGGGTAAGGAAGCCAATGCTGAAGTGGCTTTGGTTAAGTCTTTGCAAATGTTAGTTCTCATCATCAATCAAATAACTTCCATCACGCTGAGGAGGAAAAACAAAGAGTTTATCCAGACTCTGGAAGTCGGTCAGGGAGCAGAGGACTGACCTCTGCTGTTCTGGCTGTTGGTTCTCCTCTCGCAAAAGGAAACATAAGAAAAACTCTGATACTTGGGAAATTTAAACGGGTTTCAGAGGCGGTAGCGTGGAGGTGGAAATACAAGGGAGAAAAAGAAAAGCATTGGGAGGAAAAATGTGAGGCTGGGGCTCTACGTAAAACCTGGTGTGGGGCTGGAGGAGAAAAGGGAAATTCTCCTTTTCAGCTGTTTCCAGCCAGCTGTACGTTTATCCGTTCTCTTATTGCATTTCCAGGACGCTGAAAGCGAGAGAGAACTTGAAGAGATGCAGTTGGTCCGGGAAGAGTAACTGTGTAAGGACTCGCTCCGCTTGGTCCTGCGCAGACAGTGAAATTCCAGTTAACGGGGTTTGCTGATCCTGACAGCTCTGCCCTGCACGGATGAGCCACAAGAGTTTACAGGAAAAGACACGCAGCAGTCTGGTCAGCACATCCGGAAAAAGATCTTGGTGGGACTCCGTCAGATAGGATTTTGTGTTATTTTCCTTCTTCCAGCACTGCATAGGTTTGATTTTAAAATTCCTAAAAAATGTCAGATGCCTAAAAACAGGTGTGGGGGGTGTGTGGGTAGAATCTGTGATATAAAAATATTTGTGATTATAAATAGACAAGATATATGTGAGTTGTATACTTTGTGATATAAAATATATAGGTATTTATATGTACACACAGATGTTTTATATCACAAATTCTACCCACTGAACGACCTGAGCTTCGCCCTGCTTGCTGGGGACCTCGCTCAGTTGATTCTCAAGGAAGTCTTCAGCCAAATTTTTTCCCAATTGTATTAATGGAATCAGTTGAAATACCTGACCGCATGCCTCTCACGGGTGAGACCGAGCCCCGAGCCCCTGTGCTGGGCGCTCAGCGTGCCGCTGGGTGTTCCCAGCGTGGTGCACTGGAGGCAGCTCGTTTGAGCACTGACACTGTGACTTAGGAAAATTTTAAAAAGAAGACAACAGTGGCTCAAAATAAGGGAAATGCCAGCCCTTTGCTCCTTGCTGTGAAATAATGGGTGGTGGTGTCCGGACCAGCCCCCTCTGGCTCCATCCCAGCTCTGCCTGAGCTGCCTGACTGGTTTTCCACTGGGGAACCAGCCCCGCTCACCGCCCCGGGTTACAGGGGACCAGCGAGGCTTCCTTCACCAGCCCAGCTGTGTTTTTTAAGAGGTGCGTTGCTTTCCTCGGAGGAGCGAGTAACAAGATTTTAAACTCCAGGACTTCTCCCAGTGATGTTCCTCCCCTCGTCACACGGGACTGAAAACTTCTTCCACCCCTCCAAACGCCGCTGCTGTGGTCTAGACATCAGGACATCGTTTGAAAAGCAGTTATTGATCAACGAGAGGCTGCTGGACAGAGCAGGAATATCCTGGGGCAAAGCTGACACCTCCTGCGATGTTTTTCTGCCAGTTCTTGGTGCACTGGGCGACAGCAAGTAGGTGAAGCGGACGCTTGCTCTGACACCGTCTGGGGACCAAACAGGAAAAGCAAACCGTGCCCTACGCTGATGCACATGGTGAACCAAAACCTCCCTTCAGAAACTCCCCCAAAGATTTAGCAAGGCTCCTGGTGTCCCGTCAGTTCCGACGGACAGCTAACCGGACGCTTATCTTTTAACGTTCGCTACGTCTTGCCGTGTCGTGTGGTGTCTGCGACGTGTGGAGTACAACAGTGCGAGAGTAAAACGTTCTCCGTCACCTTTTAGTCCCTTGCACGTGTCTGTTAAACCGCTGGGCTTTTACCTCGTGGGAATAACGCTGAAGGGGAAACGTGTGTGCAGCAAAGCGGAGCTTAAACCCTTCCCCTTTGTACATTTGGCACTTTTTAGCTTTTTGTTCCTTTGTCCAAATTAAACTCTAAAATTTTGGTGCTGAACTAATCTCCTGAGATTTTTTTTTTTTTTAGCCATAGGACGTGCAGTTTCCTGCCCGGCTCTTGCTCGGCCGCGTGCTGGGTTGGGGAAGCCGGAGCCGTTCCTCCTGGCTGCGAGCTTCAGGAGCTTTCAGACAGCATCCAGATGGAGCCTTGCTGGAAATGTGAAACTGGCACAGGCTTTGCCGACCAGTCCCAGGTACAGTGTGGATTTCTCCAGGATACCTGCACTCTGTACATTCCAGGACCACAAGAAATTGGTTTTTCTGGTACAATTTTGGAGGAGAGCCTCCATCCTGCTCCCGTCCGAATGAGTTGTTCTGCACTTCCCCAGGGTGAGAATGATTTCCTGGAGCTCCTCTTGTCTTAATTGTGAAACAAACCCCCTGTGGTTAAAGGGTGATACTAAAGAATAACTGAAGCTGTTTGATTTATCCTCGCTGTGCTGTTCTGTTTGAAATAAAATATTTATAAATAAGGAGAAGGGGATCCTGGTGAAGGTCACCCCTGTTGCTCGCCTGCTGCCTGTGCCGATAGCCAGGGGGTTTCTGCGGAGCATCGCGTTTGTCCGTGTGGCGGCTGTGCCAGGCGCAGCGGGGAGCTGAGGGGAGGTAGGGTAAGGCACCCCTGCCTAAAAATCACTGTTTGCAGGTGTCATAACGTGGGTCACACCCGCAGCAGGTTTGTACGGTGATGCAGGGCTGCAGCTCGTGGTTTTAAAGTGCAGCAGAGTCCCGCAGCCAGGCTTTGCGGCGAAGGTGCGCTCCCAGGGCGGCTGGTTGGAAAGGTGGGTAACCCGCCGTGAGTGTCCTGCACCAGCCTGACGCCCAGCTGCGGCTTCCCCGGGATGAAACCACGAAGGGTGCTGGCGGGCTGAGCTCGGTGTCGGGTCCGGGTGCTCAGCCTGCCCCATTGTAACTCATTTTATTTCCAGTTACTTTGCAGAGAGGATAACGGCGACTGCTGGGCCAGAGGTGGGACGCACCGAGGACCCCGCGGCGGGGCTGGACGTGGAGGTGACCCATGGTTTGGTGTAAATCTGCAACCTTGGACCATCGCAGGTTTCTGAAGGGCTTTTGGAAGGAACCTTGTGCAGCACTCGAGTGTTGATTCGGCGACGGCAGGAGCGGTGGCTTTGAGCACAGTCGGGACAGTGGCTTTGAGCAGCCTGGACACCGGGGAGGGGAGATCAGCGTTGGCCCCATGGCTGGGGACAGGGCAGCCCGGTCAGAGGGGGATCTGAGAGCAGGGATCCGGTTGTGGAGGTGGTTTCCGATACAGGAGCAAACCTCTCCGTGTGCTGGGAAGCGTCTGGCTCGGGCTGGGATGGAGATGTCGGCATCGCTGCCTCCTGCCCGGCAGCCCCTCTCCCGCCCGGCTCCTTTCTGCTGACCCCACGTTTCTTTGGTTCAACGACATTTGTAATTCCCGGGAAATTCCCTGGTGAGACCTGACCTGCGCAGACCCCGCTCGGCTTGAGGGACGACCTGGAGCGGGAGGATGGGAAGGCAGAGCCTGGCTGCTCGGGTTGGTTCACGGACGTTGACTCGGCGCATCCTGGGGTGTTGTATCCAAAGCACGTGGTAAAACCAGAAAAAGCTGATCTTGGGGAAATGTTTTTACTGTGAAGGGGGAGGAAAAAAAAAATTGGGGAGGAAAGGGGGGGGAATAAGGCTGAGCACCAGTACAGCTTGCTGCAGAGCTGCTGCGCTCCTGGTTTTGCACGGGCATGAAACGGGATCTGGGGGACCGCAGCCAGAGGTTTCGTTCTCTTTGTACGGTTTGTTCCATTTTTGCTTTCCCCAACGTAAAAATCCGAGAAGGGCTGCAGCCCCTGCAGGCAGAGGAGATAGCGCGGGGCTCACCCACAACCCCGCGCTATCGCCACGTCCCGGAGCACGAACCAGCCGCTGCTTTGCTGGCCTGACGGCAGCTTGACGGCGCTGCGGAAGCTGCAGTTCTTTTGGGTCAGGTTTTAATAATTAAGTTGTTTATGAAAAGCAGCAGAGGCTCCCGGGGCGGGGTTGCTTACATACCTGCCCCGAATTGTTTGGAAGGCGAGATTGATGAGGGGCTGATTGCTCTTCTGCTCAGCGCCGCAGCCAGGTCTCTGGGGTGTCTTTTGGGCGAGAAGCGAGAGTGCGTTCCAGCCTTTTGGGGGCTCGGGAGCGGCGCTGGGAGCGGCACTGTACCCCCCTGCGTGCGAAGCCGGCCGGCATCGCGGGCGGGGAGCGGGAAGGGGTTTGCCCACGGGGGACCGGGAATGCTCAGCGCCTTTCCCAGCACCCCGCTTCCCTGCTAAAAAAAATAAATTTGTATTTCCTGGCAGTGCCTCTCCTTAAACATGAGAAATGAGGTGGTCAGAGTGTTGCAAAATCATTCGAGTGCTGGAAGCGGAGTCCTCCCCCTGCCAGGGAAAGAGGAGCTGCCGCCGTCCCCACGCTGCTGCCGTCACCCCCTGCCCCACGGCACCTCGGTGCCGTCCCAAACACGGACCCCGAAATCTTCACACTTTGGGCTGGGGGAGCCTGACTTTAAACGCTGCATGAGCCACCCCGGGGCCGTGCAGCGGGGGCCATGGGAACCCCCAGCCCTGGTGCTCAGCAGGTGGGATGGGGACTCGGGTTAGCTGTGACCTTGGCTGTGATGGGGAACCCCACGGTGAGGGTTGGACCAGCCCGGTCCCGGTGAGAGCCAGCGCCAGCGCAGGCAGGTGGAAGTTGGTTTCTGGCGTCTTCCTTCCGAAACCAGACCCGGATCCAGCCCTGCCCCTTGGTAAAGCCTCTGACGGTGGCTCTGGGCAGGTGCTGGCCCATGGGAGGGGATTGGTGCCGCTCCCCGGCACAGACAGATTGATTTTGGGCAGGAGGGAGGGGTGCTGGAGAGGATTTCCATGGGGCTGTGGGTCACAGCCCGGGTGTCATTCCGGAGCTGGGCGGGGGAGATGGGCTGTGCCCCGTGCCCACCGTTGGATGCCCGAAGCCTCCTCCTGCATCACCGCCAGGCTCCTGGGGGAAATCCCTGTGCTGGGGTTACTCTGCCCTGGGGGGGTTCCCTCCCCCCCACCCATGAGTG
>WKFP01014618.1:18913-50299 GCA_011057875.1 Pterocles orientalis | reverse complement strand
GAAAAAAAAAAATTAACTTCATCAACAGGAGTTATCTAGCAGGTTTAGTTAAAGATTAGAAAAAAAAAAAAAAATCACATTCCTGAGAGAGTCTTAGAGATAAAACCAGACAGCAAAACATGCAATGCAACTTGGTGGTGAAGAGAACAGAATGACTTGAAACCATGTTTAAGAGATATTTTCCTGTGTAGGAACAACAGTGAAGTAGAGCACCAGACACTTTCCTCAAAATAAAGCCACAGGCAAGGAAAGTTACCATTCTGGAACGGGATATTCTGAAAGCAGGATAGCGCTAACAAAAACCAGCGATCAACAGTCCTCCACCTGCAATACCTCTGTCAGTGTTTTGCTACCAAAATAAAAAACCAGACAAGTTACATTCAATATCTTGCACTTAAATTATTTGACACTTTTTGAGAAACCTCTTGGAATTTGGAGAACCAGTTCATTAACCTCCTCGGATCTGAAATGCAGCAATATTTTTTCCAATGAGAGAGAACACACATCATTTGTTCCCGTTTCTTGTTTCACACTACAGCATATCTCACAGACTCTTTGAAGATGGAAGGGGTCTCTGTGGATCAGCCGGTCCAACTCCCCTCCCGCTCACAGCCGGGCTCACAGTCCTGTCGGGTTCTGAACATTTTCAAGGATGGAGTCTCCACAATCTCTCTGGGCAACCTGGTCCAGTGTTTGGCCACAGTGGACACTAAACCCTTTTTGCTGTCTTTTGCAAACCTCACCACGTTCAGCTCCAGAGAGACTTCAGCTTTCCTAACCCCATTCCTGGGCACTCCGACAGCACCTCTAAATTCCTCCCAGGTCACCAATCCCTGCTCCCCCCTCTTTACACCTCCTTTTTGTGTTTAAGTTTTAGCAGGAACTCCTTGTTCATCCACACAGGTCTCCCACTGCCTTCGCTTGAATCTCTCCCTTTCATTCTCTCTGCTTTCAGCTGCTCACTCCTGTCCCCTCCGTCGCTCCAGCACCAGCAATTTCAGCCGCCCTGCAGTGAACCACGTTAGTAACCACTCTGCTCCAGCCTACCGCCCAGCAGCCGCCAACGCCAACACCGTGGGGCAAGAGGAACGGCCGGACTGCCTGCAGCGGCACAGAATCAAGCCTCATTAAACCCAATTAAAACTGGAGTTCCTGCCCCACGGAGGCTGCAGGCTGTGCAGCACATCACAAAGCAGACACACTGCGAAACCAGCCTCAAGCATGAGGAGGGCAGCGTGGTCTAACAGGTCACCTGGGCTCTTGGCAAAAAAATCACTTCATGAAAATATCTGCTGAGGAATGACAAAGGGTAAAACCAAAGAAACTTTAGGGAAAAAGCATCTATAATGATAGGCCAGGCCTTGAAGTGCACTTGAAGGCTGCTTGAAGTCAGTCACTTGGCAATTAAGTCCTGCTTCTGCAAGTGCAGAGCAAAAAAAAAAGGGACGACAGCTGCTCTTTAAGCTAGAAAATTTGTACAAAAGTTTTTAAAATACTCTTTAAAAAACCCACCTACACAGCCTGAAAAACTATGAACCTCAGTCAGCCTAGCAAAGGTGCAGCAGAAAACAGGCAACCGATTTTATCCTTGCAGAATGTCTGAGCTTCTGCATTAAAATCAGCCCAGCCTTGCTGCATGTGCAGCTTAGAACCAATCCACATTTGTCATCTTATTGCTTCCAGAAGAAAGCACACAGCTTACTGACATGAAAATTCTGATCAATATCTAGGTGGAAATATTTTTTAAAACTACCACACAACCGAAACTGTTAGTTCAAAACTTGGGCCCAAATTCCAGTCTGAATTGCATTCTGCATCCTTAAAGTTCCCCTCCTACTTGAGGCAGGTGCGACGCGCTTCACCTCCCCTCCCAAAGTGCTGGGCTATTCTCCTGTTCAAGCTGATGCAATTTCAGCAGCTGATAAGCACTGCAAGATAAAATACTTCAGCCCAAGTTCACTGGAGCTGCACATACACCTCGATATTTAATCGAAACAATGACCACAGAGAATTACACCCCATAGAAGCATTTTCAATTTTGAGAAAGCCTAAAGAATCACAAGACCAGTGATTTTTATGTACAGATCCAGTGCTTCAGGCTTTTAATCCAACCAGACTCTCTGCGAAGACAGCAGAATATTTACTGGGGTAATTATCGCAGGTAGGCAGACAACTAGAATGCAGAACAGTTTTTGTTTGGTTGTTTTTTTAGGGACAATTCTTACTGCAACAGTCCCATGAATTTAAGGGGACAGGCTGATTTACACAGTCATCCTGGTCAACCAGCTCAGCTGTCCCAGGAGTAAATGCACTCCTGTATTAACTAACGCCAGGTCACTTCTCGCCCTCGGTACAGACCTCTCAGCCACGGCAAGCAGGCGTTCAGGTCGGAAGGTCCCTTCTGTGTCAATGTACATGGCTTTGCCTTCGCCACCACCCCGGTCAATGGGAAGCTAAAGGAAAAGCAAATAAATGAACATGCAATAAAATATCAATAAATGATCCACTTACTGCCCTTCAGCCTCCACCGACACAAATAACACACCGAGCTACTGCGATTAAAGTCACATTTCTCTGGGAAAAGACGCAGCGGTCCTAGCAGGCAGATTAAGCATGAAACAAAAGATCCTAGAAAGCTGCACGTACAGCCCGAGGGTGCTCACGTTCTCTGCAGCTGTTTATACGGATCACATTTGCGCTGGCTGAGAGAAGTGCACAGATGAGCAAACTGAATACTTGATTTTTATAAAGTGTACTACTCACCTGACAGGTTACCGCCAGGGTATGACACAGCTGGGTTTTTCCAGTACGAAACTCCCCAAATAACTCTGTTATGGACCCTGTTTCTATTCCTCCTGAATGGAAAATAAATTTTAAAAAGTCACATAGTTCAAACAAAGACCACATGTATAAACTATTACATTTATAGAGACACAGCTAAACACTTCCTTTGGTTAAAAGCTTCAAAATTCTAATTGGGAAGCCAGGTTTTCATACTGAGATTGTCCACGCTGCAGATAAAAAGTTTTGCAGATGCTGAAAAGACTTGTTTTGATTTATGGATTACAAGTAGGAATGGGGAGAAGGTAAGTCTTGAAATAGGTCATAGACTAGAATAAACTAGAAACATCCAAACCGAACAGCTCTGGGTACTGCATCATGACCAAAAGGTTTTAAACTATTACTACAGCTTTTAAAAGAAAATCAATTGTGATACAAGAGAGGAGAACTTTTTCATTCAACCAGAACTTGAGTGTCTTATGTGTTTTTGTCCAAGGATCACGTTCACAGGAAAAACAAAAAAAATCAGATAATGAAGGCTAATCAATAAAGAGAAATAAAACCATTACCTTGAAGCAGTTTATCAAGTTCTTTGGAGCCAGTGGTGATCTGGATGATCTCTGACCTTCGCTGGTGGAATTCCGTTGCTGTAGTGAAACCCATCGGAACCAGTTTAGCTGCTTCAGCCTAAAGAAAACCAAACCAAGCAGTGTGAGGAGTGTTCATCCCATTCATTCACCCCCTCTAGTAATCAATATTGTGATTTTCTATTTTGAGAAATGGAGAAGCACCTATATCATTTGATGCATAACTTTTATTTTAGAGATCATATATTAGTTGGTATTAGGCTTATCATAAACCTTCTTGGCATGAGAAATAATGAGGCAGAAATAATAATCGCGGGCATACTCTCCATAGCTTCCACAATTTTTATAGATCTTTCTAATAGACCCCCCTCTTCACTTCTTGACACTGCTCCTAGTGTTTTTTGTCTCTTCCCATCAAAAGTCACATCATACTTCTAACCATCTCTACTGCCCTTCTCAGTATATAATTAAGAGACCTTCCAAAACCTTCAGAACACTTTTAAGCCAGTAGAAATAAAACAATTTTAATATCTTGGGTCAAAGCTTTTCCATAACACCCTTACCAAGATTTTGTCAGCTTTGGCTTCACTGATGCCTTTAATATTTAGTAGCTCCTTCTTTGGTGCATAAGCAACAGCCTCAACCGTGTGGAATCCAGCTTCTTCCAATTTCTTCACATCATTTGCATTTATACCACATTGCTGAAAGGGAGGGGGAAAAAAGGACTCACTAAAGCACAAATACCTTAATCTAACTTCCACCAAGTACCTTCAACTGGTTTCAGCAGATTTAGATCAAACTCTGATATTACAAGGCAGCATACTGAATGTTACCTTCCCCATTCGATTATTCTCAAAGAACCATACAAAAATAAAATCCTCTTACCACTGTTATAGTTGCATAAGCTCTTAACTATATAGATAGCATAGGACAGGCAGAAGATATTCTCTATTTGGTTCAATAGATACTGGAGATGATCAATACCTGCTAGGAAAGGGTGCACAGCCAGGCAGCATCAGATAAAACATAACCGTTAACATGTTGGGTTTTTTGTTTGGTTGGTTTGGGTTTTTTTTTGACAAAACACAAGTAAAAATTTAGCAACACAATCTTCAGATACAACTTGTGTTTACAGAAGAAGACCAGGAACTTCCTCAACATCTTACTCCAGCGCTAACTCCTCACCTACCTCTAACCGAGAGATGAGCTGTGGCCCAAAGCTCTCCTCCTCCGCTGACGTATCCGCACTTGCTTCGAGCTGCGCCTGCATAGCCATCGCCCCAGCGGTTCGTTACAGCCCCTTGAAGAAAAACAAGTAACTGTGTGATGTTACAAACACCATTCAAACAATATATACGTGCAAAGCGTTTCAAAATACGTTAACAGGTCATCACGCACTCGATGGCTTTCTTCCCTCCCGTAACTCCCAGCTTGTGGCATGCGAGGGCTGCAAGAAACACCTTGTGTGTGCTTTCATATGTAGCACTAAACACAAAAAAACAAACAAAAAAACCCCCAAACAACTCTCGTGTTACCTGGTAAGGAATAATAAGAGGCTCAACAGAGAGCTCTGCAGTACTTAGAGTACAACATAACAAAGTTAATTTGCTATTAGCAGTACCTCCTTTTAGCAAGGAGCTATGCGGTCACAGGAGACGTGTGCCTCGACTCTGGCCCCAGCTGTTCCAGCTCAGCTGCGTCCAAGAGGCAGCGCCCACGAAACCACAAACACCAGCACCCTGGGGAAGCCTGAGAGGGGTTCTGGCTGCTTCCCCTGCCAACCCTGCACCACCGAGCAGGACGGGACGGAGGCACCAGCAGCCACGGGAGGCGGCGGGAAATGGGGAAATTTACCCCCTTGGTCAATAGCCCTTCCCGGGGGGCTTCACCCAGGGGCCGGGCAGGGGCCAGAGTCCCCCCCCCTGCACCAACCGCCCGCCGGGAGCACAGGGCGGCCACAAGCAGGCCCGGCAGCGACAATAATCCTGTCAGAGCAGGGCTGGCCGGCCCTGCACCCCCCGGGCAGGCAGAGGAAGCCCCCAGCGAGCCCGCAGCCCGCCCTCGCCGGCTGCAATTCTCGTGCCTTTCCCACACCGGGCGCTCTCACCTTGTCTAATTTTATTATTTTTTTCTCTTCCCCCTCACAAGCCCGCCACAGGCCGCGCCCGGTCCCTCAGGCCGCGCAGGCCTCCCCGGGGCCCGCCAGGCCCAGCCGCGCACCGGAGCCGGCCCGCCCGCTCCCCGCACCAGAGAGGGGACGGAGAAGAGGGTGGAAGGCCGGGGAGGCCGAGGAGGAAGCGGCGGGACCGCGGTCTCTCACCGCGCGGGGCCAAGGCCGGACCCAGCGCCGCTCCCGCCCGTTGCGCTCGCAGCCGCCGGTTCGGAGGAGCCCGCCACTGCGTCACGTGACGGAGCGCGGCGAAGCCTTAAAGGGCCCGCGCCCCAATTCCCGCTGCGAGCTGAGAGCCGCGGGAAGCGGCAGCCCCGGGAGCGGGGTCGGGGCGGGGGGGAAGATCTGCTCGTAAAAATCACGCACAGAGCCCCGCGTGGGGCAGGGCGGGCTGTCTTTTCCTTTCCTTCTTTCTTCTTTCCCCTTTTTTAATTTTATTTTTTTTATAAAATAAGCACAAACCCGTGCCGCCGCTCCTGAAGCCGTCCCAAAGGCGAGAGCACATTTCTGAGCCTAAACCCCTCTCTCCCACTGCGCTGGAGCTCACGCCAGCTCCCGAGAAGGAAAAACCGGAGATTAAGACACGTCTGGAGCAGAGGTTGAGTCCTGGGAGGGGGGAAGCCCCTTCCCCCGGGGTTTCTGTCCAAATTAAGTCTCAAATCTCATTAACGTGAGCAAAGCCGTTTGCCTTGTTGGGCAAGGGTAGGGGCCTCTGATCCTCAGCAGTGCAAGAGGAGTTTTCCTTTAGCTTCTGAAGAATGAAATTTGGGGGGGGTCACAGCTGGGGAAAGTCCTGCTGGAGCCAGGGGAGGACCAGTGGGCGCACTGGGAGGAGGGTGTTCCCCCCCCTCAGCCTGTTTGCACTGTCGGCGTTATTTCTGGGCATTGCCCCAAAAATAAATCAGCTGCAGACAAATCCCTGTTGGGCACTGAAAGCCCTTGGCGTAGATAAAAGCATCGGTTAAAACACCAAAAGCGTTTTATACGCTGCAGCTTCACCCAGGAGTTAGGAGAGGAGCCTGGGGGAGCCCAGCGGCACCTCTGTCCCTGGTGGAAAAGTTTCTTCCAGCCCTGGAAGCAAAATACTGGGTGAGACGGTCCTTCTCTGTGGGGCAGGGAAGGGTAACGCCAAATGGGAAAATCTGCCTTTCCCCGGGGTTTTCATCTCTTCAGCTGAGCGAGACAGACAAGGGATTCCTCCGGCCCCCGCTGGGATTAGCACCGAGCACGAGGACAAACCGCAGCAGTATCATTTTATCGAGAAACTGTTCTGACCTTAGACAAAGCTGGGGGCCGGGAGTGTTAGAAATAGCTGCAGGTTTGATGCTTTTCATTAGAGTGTTTATTAAACCCATTCTAGTGCTGGCAAGCTCCCAGGAGTGTTGTGCCAAGACAAGGGAGGCGAGGTTTTAACGAGGTACCAGCCCAGCATTAATTAAATAAGTGCGGGTGTTCACACAGCTAGCTTCAAAAAGGTCTGTGAGCAGCTCCTGACAGCACAGGAGGAAGGACGGACTCACAGCAGAGGTTTGTACGTGCCACCCTGCCTTGTGTGAGCTGTATCCTGACTCGTTAGAAAATAAAACTAAGGTAGTGAAGGAAATAAGAGTTCTCTAATATTAGAGATCCAGCTTTACGACTGAGCAACGGTTACAACAAACACTGTGTGTGAAAAGCTTTAGTAACTGCATCCTCACCAAAACTTGGCTTGCAAATTAATAGAGTTTTTGCAAATCTCTGAAGAGTTGAACAGTAACACATCAAGTCCCACAGGTGACTGATGTAACGAACTTTAAGTCTTAACGCCTTGAGAGGAGTTTAAATAAGTGTCAAGTACAAATAGAAATTAAATATAAATCTGGAACTGCTTAATTTCTGCCTAATCCCTTTTTCTACTGCAAATGCACGGCTCTGTTTTGCTTTGTTTCATCTGCTACTTGGATTCAACATCCAGAGCAACACAATAAACTCTCCCCAAAACTCACTTCAGCCTTCACAGTCATCTCTAGCTTGTAAGGACGCTGAAAGAAAAATCGAAGAAGCCCAGGGTGGGTAATGCTGGTGGGTGCTGCTGCAGCACCCTCTGCTGGTTAATCCCTCTGAGATAACGGCCTTCGAAAGGTGCAGCTCATTCCAGGTGCAACACCCACGTTATTTGCAACTTCGGCACTATTTTCCTAATTACAAAAAAAAAAAAAAAATTATTTTGCAAAAACCAGGCCATTGAAAGCTAACACCAGGCAATGCAAGGAAAAAAACGACCCAATAACCACAACTTGAAGAAGGAAGAACAATAATTCAAATGTTTAATGAACTTCCACCTTCCAAATAGAAGGAAAATTTGTAAAAAGACAAAAAAAATATATAAACACTCAAAAGACATGAAAACATTTTAAACCAACATATTTTACAGAGACACAAAAACCTGCACCTGCCTACGGAACGGACAGCTGAGAAACAGCAGGCACTGCTGCACGATAAACTCAGGGCTAGGTCAGTCCCACAGCCCAACCTACACAATATACAAAATATATACAAAAGCAGTCCAGCCCGCACCAGCCGTACTGCCGACGCCGCCTAGACGGTAAGAGCTCAGTCTCCTCACTAAATTCTGACACATCACAGACTCACACAGCGAACCAGAGACGGACGGTGCTGGGCAGACACTGACCATCGGAGCAGGCTTCTGCTTGGAGAGGATCACACAGGTGGAGCCTGGTGGCTTTGAGTCTGTTGCACGGCAAAGTCCGTGCTCAAGGATCTTTAGTCTTCATGACAAAAGTATTTCTGCCTGTGGCCACCTGGTTAATTATTACAGGTTATCTGGTTAATCAGAAGCAGGAGAATCGTGTCTGTGTTTTGGGAGGGGTTCCAGGAAACTGATAAAAATCAAATGTGACGTGATACGTTAAAATGATCCGCAGCAGAGAAGTAATGACAGTGGAAGTATGTTCCGGTCACGTTAATTTAGAAAATACTCATCATTGTGTTACACAAGAGCTCTCCAAATCAACCCAGAAGCAAATTAACAGGCTATGTCAGAATATCCACACTAGGAAAGCCTACATACACAAGGAGGCCAACACTGAGCAAGACGACTGCAAGAAGACAAAAGGCAGACTGGATTTATAAGAGACACAAGAAATTCTTCCTTCTCCTCTGGAGACACCTCTGCTTTTATAAAAATTTGTGGCCTACACCAAGCATCCTGGATATCAACCCATTCTTAGACAAGATTACTAAAGAGCTGAGTAGCTACCAGCACTCCCATTCCGGTGAGAGCTTGAATTCTTACAAGGCTGAAATAAAAGAACATCCAGTCTGACTTCTTCAGTCCTGCCTGTGGATCTAGGGAATCATCTGGGATCCTGGAGCAGATTTTGATGAATCAAGCTGACTGTTCTCCGCAGATAGTGGTGACCGACCGGTACGTTGGAGAGAACAGCAGCAATCTCCTCCTCCCTGGGAAGGGTAAAATTATCACACGTGTTTGAGAGGATACGGAGCACTTAATTCCCCATCCCCAGCTTTGAAACTTAAGTCACATGGAGTGGATCTTTCTCTTCAACTCACCCAATATTCCCAATTTGTTTCCGGACAGTGAAAGGCAGTGGAGCAGCTGGGTAGTCGGCAGCTAGTGACAGGGTCAGCTCAAACTTGGCAAAGGCCATGGAAGCGGAGAACAAAAGCTTCACTCTGAACGTGAAATAAACACAAAAACAAGTGATGTAATTGATGCAAGTTCGATAACTTCTGAAGAGTTCCAGCAGACTAACAGTAACTTCATAAATAAGGTAAAAGAACTTTTTCTCAGGTTGTTTCCTGAATCTGCCCCTATTTAAATCAGGCCAGATTTCCATCCAGCGCAGGACTACGAGCTACGACAATGTGCAGGAACGCCAGAGTTGAATTTTATCGTAAACATGGGTAAGAGCATCCCCAAGGACACAATGCCCAGGAAGCAGATGCTTTGGGATAGCGTGAGCTAGAACAAGCACGATACAGGCCTTTTCCAGGTCAGTCTCCCACAATTTGCAGTTTCCTGAGTGTAGCTGCCCTTGCATCTGTTTTACGGACTCTACTTTCAGCTTTCAGGGGATTTTTGGCAGGTAGCAGCTTGCAAAGGGTACTACACAACTAGAACAACCTAGCATTGAGGCATGCAGAGCGAGGGTGACTGGCACTTCGTTATGGATATCCAGCAATAACAGAAGGAGAGTGGGATTTATCCTATGTGCCACAAAATTGGGAAATAGAATGAGAAAATGAAAACTAAAGAAAATAAACTTTTGTTTAAGCAGATCTGGCCTTCAGTGGCTGATCCTGCTTGGCTGGAGCAGACAGAAGATGAAAGGAAACAAAGCACTAAGCTACAGGTAAACTCTTGGCTCTCTTTCCTTTGCATTGCTGCACTCTGGCCTAAAGTTTTAAGTTGAGAGAGTTAAGTCAAACAGGAAAGCAGCATGGAAGGAGAGGTTATGAGACAGTAAGGAAGTGGCTGAATCCGAGAACAGCCTAATTTCCATACATTTGGATAGTACAGAGCAATTGTATTAAAATAAATTAGATGGTTGTTAAAAGTAGTTGCATAAAATCTCAGTTTCAAGAAAATCAAGTTGAAAATATTTCACCGTTTTGCTTCTGATTATCTAGAAACACTCTCTGAAGGACTGGTGTAATCTCCCTCTGAAGTTACTCACTTTGTATCGTCGATATCCACCTTCAGAAGATTAAATTTTCCACCCCATCTCTCCAGAAATTCAATCTCCTCTCCTAAGACCTTGCAACGACTCACCACCAAAGAGACGTCATGAAGAACCTAAGTGGGCAATCAGAAAAGCAATCGCATCGGCACTCGGGCTGGTGAACTACGTGACACTTGAAAACGCTGTTTATCCCAGAAGATATGTATAAAAACCAGTAGTTTAACTGCTGTCTCAGTGTGGGTGTGAAAATGCCATTGTACACGCACAGCAACAGATGTACAACCTTTGCTCTGAGTGTCTGCCTCCAGCTTTGTCACCAGGGGACACAGACACGCAGGAACACCAAGTTTGGCTTGGCAATTCAAACCATGAATTCTTTAGGAAGCAGAACGGCATTCAACTCAGTTCTACTAGCAGAAAAAAAAAGGAATTTAAGAAATCACGACGCCAGGCAAACATTAATGCAGCAAACCAGGAAGAAACCACAGCTCCTAGGACTCTTGCCTTCAGGGACAGGCACCTCCCCAGCACCTCAGAATATACATGAAGCAGATTTTGGTTCGCATTGACGAAGCATTCGTTAAGATGCTTTTGTTCTCAGTACCAGCCCTACTCTCAGAGACAGAAAAGATTTAATGTTTTTCCAGAGTCTTAGAGGCTTTCCAGGAACATTACCTGGGGCAAGCAGTTCAGCGTGGGACACTTCTCCTGCCAGCATCCCTGACTTTCAATAAACTGGAAGATGAGTCTTTGGACTAAACGTGAGGAGGGTGGAGCGTTTTCCTCTGCAACACAGGAGACATACACGTTGCCAGAAATCTTTTAAAACCCATATAGCAATGCATTAGCAGATAAACCACAAACGTACAGATATCTTCCCAAGAACAGACTATCAGGGCAGCTACTTTCAAGCTACTCAAAAAATCTTACCATCCAAGAGAGATTCAAAGTCCAGGCTAACTATCTTTCTGGAGGGATCTTCACCGAAAACATCACCATCTGAGAAGGAAAGGAAAAGAAATCCCGTTACGTCCATACTTAGTTCTGGAGTTAGAGCAATTCCTCTTCAGAAGCAGCCATTCATTACACAAATTTTCTTTTCTGAATTTTCATAGAAAGCACTGAGAGGCACACCCAAAGCCACCTCCCTCAGCTTACGCGCTTCTGCTGCAGTACGTTTTCTATTTCCTTTTAGCAGATCTCCACAAATACAGAAACTTTATGTTTCTATTATGTAACTATTTCATCTTTCAAATTCGTAAAAACTGAAACCAATTTTGCAACGTACCTATTGGGGGTCCAAACACAACTGTGAGTTCAATAGAATCATAAAGAAAACTAAAGACTGCCCGCTGTTCACTCCATTCTGTAATCTCCCACTCCATGAAGCTAAAAAGGGGGGAAAAAACACCGTCACCCTCAGTTTCAACCAACCAACACAATTATCTGAAGGACAAAGAGCAGAGTATGAAGTGCATGTGCAGCTATTGCCACATAACAGACCCACAAAACTTCCACCTTCCAACAGAGTGCAAGAATCTGTTGGGAATGCAACCATAACAACGTCCATTTTACCCAGATGTTCATTTTGGAACTGGAGTTGGGATATAGAAAGACTGAATGCAAAGTGTCACTGCAAAGCTGTTAACAGAAAAACAGCGCACCACACACGGCAGTTCACTGCGGCTTTAGTGCTTACCCTAGGCTGCAAGGCACCCAAAGATTTCCCAAATCAAATAACAAGGAAAAACAAACGCAAAAACATTCATATACAAAAGTGCAGCCCCAGAACTAGGTGATAAAAATGAAATCTGAAGGTCTTTTCCTTACTTGTATCTCTCCACGATTTCCTGGCAGTTTTTTTCTTCTTCCTGTAGCTGGTTCATCTCAGCGAGCATCTGCTCGCTCTGCGTCTCCAGGTCTGACAGTTCTCTGCAAAGATAAACCAGCCACGTGAGATGGAGCACACTGGCTAGAGAGCCACCAGCCCTCTAAACCCTGAATGCTCACATGTTATTTAAAGTCTTTAGATCCTCTGTGACATCTTACCTTTGAAGTTCCTCTTCTTCCGCTTGGACGCTTTCCAGTGCTAAGGGAAAGGGAAAAAAGCTGTGAGAGGAGAGCAGCAGAGAAAGCCTGACGTGCTGTGCTGTCACTGTCGTTCACAAGGTGGAAGATCTCAGCTTGGTGGCTGTTACTGCTCCCTGGACACAGGTATGCAGCCAAAGGTTCACAATTATTGAACAAAGTGCCGAATACGACAGCCAGCACACACTCTTCAAGTCACATTGTACCAAGCTCTGAACTCCATTTTTCCAGGGAAAAACCAATCCTTTTCAAACTTTAACATCTATGTAATTAGCTATATCCAAAGCAGAAAAGAAAGCAGTAGTGTTTGCATCTGTATCAGAACTAATGTAGCAGGGTCGGGGTTGAGTATCACCCTCTCCAGAATTAAAAAAAACCCCAAAAAGCAAAAACCCACAAAACCAAAAAGTGCCATTCAGCTGGTGCCATTACCTTCCTTTAGGGTTTTCCCTTCTGCTATTTCATCATTGCTGTCTGCTTCCCAGTCTTCCCAGTCGGAATCTATGGGAAAGAAGTATCAGGTCTCTGCAGAACTCCCAGATTCAACACTTAGATCCATTTTATTTGTCTGTGGGTTCTATAAATCTTAGTACTTCAAAGCAAACTAAGAAAAATGTACAAAAAAGCCATAGGAGTATCTACCAAAAACACCAAAAAAGTAACGGATAACAGGGAGAACTCCTTTAATTGTGTTATTTCAAAGCTGCTGCTGTGCAATTTGATTTCTACTCAAGCCATTGGAAGAAAATTCAGTTGGAAGAAAGGAAGTGAAGCTACGCAGAGCACGGTTCTGCAGCAATGCCAAGCACTGACTGCAGCTTGCGTGAGCACAGCTGTGATGATGATACAAGTACGGGCCCAGAGTGCCGGGCTTAGTCTCGCCTACCTGCAGGATCGCTGGCAGGTTTTGCAGCCCCTTTGAAGTGTGTGCTGCCAGCAGCTGTTATCAGGAGCAGATTTAGCCTGCTTGCTTACATGCTGGTAGGCTACAATTATAATTCTGTATTTCAGACACACTGCTCGTCCTCATCCAATGCGTGAGTGATTCCCACCAGACAAGTTTGCAGACACAAGCGAAGGCATTTAGGCCTAACTGATACTTGTAACAAAGGAATTGCAATCACCACACATAAATCTTGGAAACAAGCTCTACAGGAAAATAGAGAAACCAGCATATTGGTCACTGGCTTGGAAACACATACCTGTTTCCAGAGAAACCAGGCAGCTCTCTGCCTCCTTGATTAATTCATCCAGCTTTTCCACTCTTGACTGCAGCTTTTCCTGTTGTTCCTAAGATGGGAAAATTGTACTCGGGTCAATGACTGTTTTTAAAAGCTGACTTGTCCTCTGGGATCACCACGTGGATCTTTGCTTGCTGAGAAACTCAAGAAGCTGATTTAATCTGTCGTTAGAACGAAGAGGCAGACTGACAAACACTAAGGCAGTAGCTGTGTGTAAGAAAGAACCGGACACTTAACAATGTTTCTTCCTAATGATTTTTCTTACGAAGGGATAAGACATGGAAATAAATTCCTAGAGCTTTTAATGCATACGAATTTCTGATACCTATCACAATGCATTGCTTCCGCATTTCCCTGCTAGTTACTCATAGTGACATTGCTACAGTACAACGAGATAATTTCTGATGGCATTTCCTTTAACACTCCCATTTATCACTGTTACTTTGTCAAAACCCTCAGGCAGTAGGGTCATACAGCATAAGTTTGAGAGCGTCACTGTCCCAATGTGTTTTACATTTCCAAAGGGAAGTACCTTTCATAAGGAAACTTTCCAGAGAATGCACACTTACGTACAATGGCTTCTACAACGGACAGTCAAAGGCGGATGAAATACAGAAGTTCCTCTTTTTAAAGCTAAACCTCTGCAGCCTTGTGGCACGTTACCTGCGTGCTCTGCAGCAATTTGCTGTACAACGTCGCTTTCTCGTTGTGAGCCATGATCTTACTTTCCTTGCTGAAATAGGATTTCATTTTGTTCAGTTCTGCTCCAAAGCTCTGCAGCTGCAACGAACAGATAATACAGAAGAGAAAGTGAATGGGAACGTGCAACAAAAGATTGTTCAATCGACCTGTTAGGTTCTTTCTCCCTTCTCTGCGCCTCCCAATATCCCATTTCTCTAGTAGCCGCATTACATGACACTTGCAAATTAAATCAAATTTAAGACTAGATAATCCCCGTGAATTCACGTGGAGTTGCCTACTAAAGTAACGGATTTTCTTTGCAAAGATCCAACAAGATCTTCACTCAAGGAGAGAGCTGCACAAGTAGCTAAAGAGATGCTTGTACCACAAAGCAGAGCACCCTCACTGAGTACAGCAGATGGCTCGCATCCCAGTTTGAGACGTACTCGACAGGTAAGAAGGCTAACAGAAGTCCAGGCAGAACCCAAACCCCAAGAAATAAACTTAAAACCTGTTTTATCAGACCATAGCCACAGATCATGCAGTTCAGTGTTTTCTCTGACAGCTGGCAATCCGGAAGCTGCAGAGGAATCTACAGAAAGCTTTTTCTCTCCAATGTTTGCCATCTGCCTGTTTCCACTAGGTGGTATCATTCCAATTGCAGTGTGGAGAGATTTGGTTTCAAATTCGTTATTCTCAGCTCAGGGCTCTAGGTGCTTTCATTGTTCATCAGTATAATTCTTCCTGCATCATTAATAACCTAGCCTCAGAGATATCCTATATCAATCTCATTATGAACGGTGAAAAATGCTGTCCTTTATCAGCTGTGACTCTCTTCACTGAACAGATCTTTATTCTTGGCATTAGAACCGCAGAAAACACAATCTCTTGTTCTACCTTCTCAGTTCTGGCTGGGATACTTTCATAATGCTTTTGGTTTTTAAACGGAAATGTCTTTGGCTGCTTTTTTGTGCCCATAATCACCAGCGTTCTCCTTTCAATACCCTCTGGCCTCATCTTTTGTTTTGGCATGTGACACCATTGTTCACTCTAAATCCCATAAGCGGTGTTATTTTTGTGTAATGACATTTTCTGTTCGTTATATGTCTTGCAACATCACCTCTCTTTCTGAACTAAATAAGTATTGAAGTTACTGGACAATTCTGCTCCACCAAAGCAGCAACAGATGCTCTACAGTAAGAGCAGTTCATTTTTTCCTTCCAAAATTACACTGTTTGCTCAGGCAAAGCTTCTCGTCTCTTTTCTGCCTTCAACTAACCTCAACCTGAATTATCAAGTTTTCCTGGTTTACAGCAACACTCTCTCTTTAATATATTTTGCATTCTTCTGACATGTTAGAAGTTCTCGTAGCAGTTTTCCACTCAGAAAATATTTTGCCTTGTATCACCTACCTGCCTGTTATTGTGTCACCATTCTGGTTCTTATTTTATTTCCATACATAAATTAACCTTACTTCTTCATCAGGTAAGAAAGAACGTGACCTCTCCATGCAGTATTACCTCTTCATCAGAGCAGGTTCTCATCACTTCCCACAAACTCCTATTGACATTCACCAGGAGCTGATCCTGCATGTCGACGTACACTTTTAACCTGAAATGTGGAAAAAAAAGTTGAAAAAAGTCTTGCTGCAGCTGCACCAAGCACATAAGGGCACACCTTGGTGCTTATACAATTAATTCCCCTTTTCTAGTTAAAACATGGAAATGTAAATATTTTCATTTGATTGGGTCTCACAGCTTGGCGAGACCCTCTACAGCCGAGATGAAACGGGCCCTTTCGTTAAACTCTGCACATCGTGCAAGGTTCATTTCCTACAGTCTTTGTGGAGGGCAGGTCTGAGCAGGAGGTGGAGAGCCAGAGAGCCAAAGAAATAGGAAGCAGTGCTAATGAGGCTGGGAAATATCTTGAATGCTATCATAAAACTTGATTTTTCACATAAATTGCAAAAGCGATAATGAACCAGACCAGAAGTGCCCTTCAGATAAGAAAATAAATCTTGATAACTGTGTTTCAACCTAATGAACACTGGAAAGTTGGAACAAGCCACTGATCATAACCTGGTACGACTCTGCTTTCTATGTTTGACCATTTTGGTACCATTTTAAAAGTTTAACTCTTCTGATGTGCAACTGAAACACTCTGTTAGTAAAAGCTAAATGATTGAGGAAAATCAAAGTTTGATTTGCTCCATGACCACAACTCCTCCCCAGTGGTCAGCCCTACACCACCCACCTCCGCAATTAACCGGCCGCCAGCAGAAAGTGGGGCAACTATCACTGTTCATTTTTCTGTATGAAATGTATTAACTCTCTTCAGGCCCCTTTGCACACAACCAGAGCTGAAAAAATAAAATTGCTAATGTACTCTGTGAGTGAAAAAACACTTACTCATCTATCTTCTGAGAAAGGGCCTGGCAATCTTCTTCATAAATCCGCAGCTTGGGGCGGTAAATGTACTGGCTGTACAGGAGGTCTTCCGGAGTGGGTGGTGTACTGACTGCACACTGGGGAAAAACAGAGGGAAAAATGGTGAAGAAAAAGAAAAAAAGATGCCGTTTTTTCAGAAACAGTAACTTCCAATCAATTGATGTACAGAAACCAGCAAAAGGCCCAGAATCTTTATTTTTGCAGAACAGAAAATCAAAAAAAAACCACTAAGGGAGGCAGCCTGACATACTGAAACAATTGTTTTCATTCTGCTCTGGCCCTATTTTATTAACATCCTTTTAGATGAAGACTTGAAAAACATCCGTACATTATCTAGATAACAAGAGTGCTCTAGAATAAAACCAGACAGCTATGCTTGATTCAGGACTGACGTTCCCAATTTTCAACAAGTCTTAGGCACATCAAATAAACACGTTGGGGGTATTTCAGCAAGCTACCTATATACGGGAGGACACCAATGTCATCCCTTCAGAGAAAGTTTTCAGGTGTTTATGGCGTGGGGGGGAGTGTGGTGTTTGGTTTTTACCAGAGAGTGGTCACTAACGAACGTTATCAGTTTTGTCAGCCTGATGGATATCTAGAGACAGCTCAGTATGAATAAATTCACAATCTGGCAGTGTAAACTCAGCTGTCACTAAGATAGCACAGCATCTTCAACAAAAACGGGAGAGATGTAAAAGTCATGAAGGAAGCAATTTAATCAGTACAAATTATATTAATTTAGTTGTGATTCTTTTTAATCAATTTTCACTCCTTTATCATAACAGTCTTAGAGACCTTAAGAACAGACACTTTTTACTCGCTCTTGCTTAGCTGACATGCATGCCAAAAAAAAGTTGTTCCCTCATCTGCAAGAATTCAACAGAAACCTTTCAGGATGAGGATACTGGGTGCAGGCAGAACAAACGAGGGGAAGAAATACAGAGTAGTAATGTCACGGTGAAGCACTTAGGAAGGAGAGAGTACAACAGGTAGTAGGAGTGCAGAGCAGCATTTCAGGGTTCTGATTTCAGTGGCTGATGGACAGAGTAAGAAGACAAAGTGAAAGGGTTAGACTGAGCTTCCAATTCTTACTTTCAAACTTGTCATCCTTAAAACAAGTTAAAAAAGCAAAACCAGATAATCCTGAATATGAGGTATTTCTTGAAAAGACTGAAATCTATTCTATTTTTCAGTATGGAGGAAAAAAAAGCATCAGACTTATCAGCAGTGAACAAGCAGAGACGAGAGGAAGCATGCAGTGTCTAACACACTGGTCAAGGTGGAGTTCCCGGCTTAACTCACTCAAAGGCCTTTCATACGAACGGGTTAGTTGATAAAAAATTTAAAAAAGAGACAGAGAAATATAATTTAAGGTCAATTACATTTTGCCTATCAAAGGACAGATACTCACATTGGCTGGAAGATGACTACGCCGGGGCTTCTGAATGGGAACATGGACTTGGAGAAGTGTAAGAAACTCCCCAACTGTGATAACACCAGTCTCAAATTTCTGTAAAGATCAGGAACAACACACAGATAAGTACATTTTTCAAGCAAGAACACCTACGTGAATATACACACACAAGTATTTTTCCTGGTGGGACAGGAAGTTAGCATCTTGCAGCTCTTTACATACCTCCCGTAAGTTATCTTCACAAATGCTATCGGTGAGAAGCCGAGACCCCATCTGACTGGTTCGCTGAACTAGCCAAAAAAAAAGGGGAATATTGCTGGGGTTAATAATATTCTTATGGAAATATGAACCTAAGCTCATTAGCTCTAGGAAAAAAGCAATTTTAATGTACAGTTTGACCTTTCTGTGTGCTTCCAGTGCTAAATGAAGTAACTGAGGAAACAACTGCTTGGGACAAATACGGAGGACTAGATTAAGAATCTAGTGTAAAATAAAATCTGTGGCAGAGCAGTAATGAAATGACAGAGTTCACTTCTCTATGGGAGGAAAGCCATGTGTAACATACTACGAAGTAACAAAACTGAGAAAGAGACTCCAGCGAGGTCAGAGAGGGCATCCTGTGTAGAAAAGACCAAGCTTTCCAGGTGGAAACACGGCTTTCAAGTTCTGAGCCAACAAGGGCTGGTTCTCACTCAAAGGAAAAGCCCAGCTTCTACTGGACAAGGCACATGCTTTCCTGGCTGCTGGAGGCCAAAACTGGAATTGGTTTTGTAAACAGAGGCAAGATATCACTTATCAGATGATGGGCAGATTTCTGCCTCATTAGGTACCAGCTAATTAGCAAGAGCTAATTAAACCTGGGAGACGAATCTGCTTGGAGGCTGTCTCTGCAACACACCCCAAGGAACCTTCTTCCAAGAACGCAGTGCTGCGCCACGCAGACTCATTCTGCATGGGACCAGCTTAAAATCACCTCTGGGCCAGCAGAGTTTGGGCTGGGGCTTTGCTCTGTGCGGGGGGAACTAAACTGCCTCATCGGCTCAAGCTGCCCTTGAAACCACAGCTGTGCCTCAATTCTGCTCCTTTTCCTTCCCATCTCTGTTTTCCTTGGACAGCTTGGACTCTTAGCCAGAACGTAACAGCATGGGGGGAAGCTGTGATACGGGCATTCAAGGCTTTTCCAAATGAAATATATGGTACGGGTGGGGGTGTTCCTTGGTGAGGTGTAAAGAACACAAAGTTTGAGACTATTGCCACAAAACTCACTTGTTAATTCTGTGTCCGCCTTAACGGAATCCAGAGAGCTGCTGGCGCTGGCGTGAGTACAGTCAGAGCTTTTAGCCGACAGATTCGGAGGATCTGCACCTTCATGAACTTCTGCTTGGCTCTGAGACACAGCGCCAAAAGTAACCTAATATTAGCAAGTTTAAAAAAATATATTAAAAGAGTTCTATGGAACAATATAAGTTGATCAGTAGTTCATTGTAGCTGTTTCTTGACATTCAGAACTGTTTGATTTTTAGTATTGTCACATTTTATATCTAATCAGCGTGACAAAACAGCGTATAGCTAGTTGGGCCATTTCCTGTGATGACACAAAGGAGGTAAAGCTGCAAAATCCTTCATTCATTTCTCAGTCAGAGCAGGAACCACCACAGCACACCCTCTTCCAGTTTTTGGAACTAGAAAGTTTCTACTGATGAAGTACAAACTTATTTTTAAGGTCAGATTAATGTTCCATATCTGCACAGATTTTCTTGCTTCAGCTGCGATTTGTGCTCTCTATAAAAAAAAGTTAATTTAAACTAAACATCTCTGTTTGGATTTTAAATAATCGCTTTGTACCCAAGGAACAACTAGCAAATACCTTAGTTCAGAGGACTAAGAGCATTTAGTTGAGAAATAATTAAAAAGATACTATGGAGAGAATTATTTAAAATTGACAAATCCCCTCTTCTGCCTGTTTGGCATGGTTCAGGTAAGTTGCACACATCCACCTGATTCTTCTGTTTTGGCAAAACCATGAAAAATACACGGGGCGACACAGCAAAATGACAGCAAACTGGCGGTTAAGAGAAGCAAGAAAATCTACCAACAGATCTCCTAACATCCCAAAATTTAAACAGAAGTCCTGCTAGTGTTCACTGCGTCCTTGTAACGGGTGATTAGGCTCACCTGCAAGTCTTGGGAGGCCTCACCATCCAAGTTTTCATCCCTCTTCACCTTCTTTGGACTTTGGAGATCCTCTTCATCTTGTCCCAAAGCTCTTTTTGTGCTTTTGCAAGTTTTTATCTCTTCAGATTGATTCTTTTCATTGGGGAAGATTTGTTTTTTGCTTATCTCACTGCAAGCATTTTCCATGAGTTCAGAGCTTACAGATTCATTGGAATCCATTTCTTCTAAGCAGACAGGAAGAAATTCTTCTGCTATAAACTGAGAAGGGCTGAAATCCTGCCTGCGAGGCTTCCTGTTACCTGGGCTTTCAGCAGCATTTACACTTACTTGTGAAACTGGCACTTCTCCTCTGTCTGAGGGGTTTGCATTTGTGTCTTGTACACTAGAAACAGTGTTTCTTCTGCTCGGTAACTTAGGCTGGAAGATACCCAGAGGGATATTTATTCCTTGATATGGATGCTGAAGTGCCACGCCTGAATTTGCATCTACGGGAGCAGCTCCAGATTCAAGAGCTGTACTCTCTGTCTCTTTGGTATGAAGTGAACTATTGGGTTCATTCGCAGAATTTTTTCCTAACCTCAAGGTATCCTCTGGCTGAGTTGATGATTTGGGCAACTGGTCAGAAAAAGCAGTTTCAGAAATGGAGAGAACTGCAGACTTTCTTCTAATAGTTTTCAGTTTTGAACAAACACTTAAAATCCCTGATAATTCGGGTGCAAGAGTGGGATCTATTTGATCTCTTGGTCTGTCACTGACCAGAAGTTGCTTAGTTTGTTCAGAGTTCATTTGAAAGTCTTTCGGAGGTGTCTCACCTGCAGCTGACAGCCCCTCATTTTCCTCTGACTCCCTGTTAGAAACTGGAAGAAGGCTTGCTCCAGCCAAGCCTGAATCTGTTGCTAAGTCTTCGTGTCTCGATGAACCATCTTTCAATACGTGGGTTCCCTGAGCACTAGGTCCCCCTGGAGCACCTTTTAAAGAATCCGATTGCTGGATGGGAAGTGAAACACGGGATACCAAATCGCCACTCTCCTCACTGCAACCCATGGGACCGTCACTTGGAAGCTTAAAAGACGCTCTCTTCGATTCCAGGTTTTCTGGTGGTATGAGATCCTGCTCGCTGTCTACAGGGACAGAATTATCCGTGGGAAGGTCAGGACCCTGTGGTGCCTGCACATCCACAGTCTCTTTTGGAAGCGAGGCGGAATAAATGGAATCTGGTGGTGTGCCACTGGGGACTTTGACAGGTCCTTTCTCACTAGGAAACGCCGAGGCTGATGAAGCAGAGGAGGGAATGCTGGGTTTATCCCTCGATTTTGTACAATATTCACCAGTCAGGTCTTCTGCACGCTGAGAATCTATTTCGTCTCCACAAGAAGACAACAATGCACTACGCAAGTCTGGCTGCTGAGTGCTTTTATGTGACACTTCTGGGTTCTCAAATCCACCCACATTGTTATCAACAGCAGCAGTGTGCGATGCAGTTATTTCCATATCACCTTGACTGTGAGTAAACACAAGGGTTTTATCAGCAGGAACTGCAGGAATGGCTCGAACGGACTCTCTGTCCCATACATCAACTTTACCTCTCAGTACAGCTGTGTGAGTTTTAGTGATCTCCATATCCTCAGCCAAAGTAAAGATGATGGTTTTGCTCTCTGAAACAGCCTCCAGCCCAACCTGCTTGGCCAGCTTTAACCTCTCCTCACCTAAGTCTCTCTCAGTACTTTCAGCAGCAGAGTGAGACTCGGTTATTTCCATGTCAGCCTGGTAGCTCGTAAACATCACCGTGGAATTTAAAGGAACAGACTGAGCGGGTTGCCTACCTTGCTGAGAATTTTCTTCCAAAGCTGCACTATGGGTTTTAGTGATTTCCATATCATCCATCGGCAAACATAGTCGCGTCACTGTTTGGAAGCGCTTGCTGTCCAACCTCCTGATCCACGTGCAGTTTATCATCACGTACAACTTTTCCGGTAGTTTTATCAGCAGAGCGAGACTCGGTAACGTCCATGTCAGCCTGGCTACTTGTGAACATCACAGGTTTAACAGGATGAGCTGAAGAGACAGAATGACTTCCTGCCTCATTCTGCGAGACAATTTCATGGCCTATAGCAGCCGTATGGCTCTCTGTGATCTCCATGTCATTATCCTCATCGCTCAGGGAAAATAAAACAGTCTTTTCCCCTCTTGTTCCCTTCAAGCTTTTCCTTCCAGCCCATCTAGCTGCGTCCAGCATCCCTTGAGATGCAGCCTTCTCCATAGATTTATCAATCGCCACAGTATCGAGTCTAGTGATTTCCATGTCATCATTGTAGGTAAAAACACAAGTTCTGTCTCCAGAATTTAAGGATACGGCATCATTTGGGCTTTTACACTGCAAAACTACTTTGTTGTCTGCTGAAACTGTATGACTTCTGGTGATGTCCATATCAGCATCATCTGAAAATATCCTCGTTTTCTCATCTGAAAAAGGCAAATATTTCAAACCAGTCACGGTTGACATTTTCGTGCCAGATACCGAGGAGTACACGTTGCACACAGGCTGCTCCTGACTCCAGATTGTCCCTGCGACCCCTTTTTTTAAGGACATTACTTTATTTTCATCTTGAACAAGGTATCCAGGCACTGCTTTTCTTTCTGATAAAACTGCACTGATGTCGTGATCAGGAACCATTACTGCACAGTTTCCAGTCAAGTCCATGTTTTCACCAGAGGGAAACACAACTGACTTTTCTAAAAACGAAGGCAATTGGGATCTTCCCGTATGTGGTCCAGCCGTACTGGCCAGTACTGGCTCTTCAGGACCCCTCAAGTGCAGGCCACCGACTGGACGAGGATTTTTAACGTCCTCTTCTGAAGGAAATGTTTTATCGATGGAAAAATCTCTCTCAGAATCTCCTCGAGTTGACAACACTTTGTTTACTCCCTTCATAGTACAGGCTTCCCCTTGCCTGTCCGAGGTTTGGCAATCGGCTTTTATTCCCCATGTTGTTCCAAGTTGCTCATTTCCTTTCATTCTAGAAGGAACAGGCTCATTACTGGAAACCAATGAACCACTTGGAGCCAAAGGAGTAACGGTTTGCTTATCTATGTTCATTTTCAAATCCCCACGTTCTCTTGCTGCAGTCTGACCTGTGACATCTACACCAGAACCGCCCGAAAACTGGAAGGTCTGGCTTTGCAGCTGCTTGGACACCACATGACTTTGATGAGGATTATTCTCATATTCTTGTACTGTAATGGCAGGAGCAACACCAAAGGCAGCAGGCTGAGTTTCGGTTATGTCCATGCTTTCATCACCGGAAAACCTGCCCATTTTGTCATTTGCGCAGGAAACAGAAACGTTTGGAAGGTTTTTTTCCAAAGGCTGAGATATAACAACTTTTTGACTTTGCAAAGACATGAATGCACGGGTGTCGGTGACAATATTCTCAGGGGCTTCTCTCTTTTGCTCTTGCAACGAACACATGCTCTTTGCACAGGAACTTGGACCACTTGCCTGCAAGTTTGTTTTTCCAAGCTTCTTATCCACCATTGTCCTCTCAAGACCTTTAGCGTTCATTTCTATAGCCTGGCTTCTGTTAATATTCCCATCGATATTCATCACCTCAAGATTTTCCTTCTCCATATCTAAAGAATTTGCACCTTCAGTGACATTTTTGTTCTGGTTCTTTCTTGGAATTATTTTACAATGCGTTTGTTTTGCTTCTGCAGTCACCCCATTGCGTTGATCGTCAATGACAGCAGTGTGGCATTTAGTCATTTCCATTTCTTCCTGATCAGTGAAACTGGCAGATGTAGATCTGTTACCAAGAAAATGAGGTTTGCAGGTGACAGAGGTGAACGCTCCAGCAGGAGATTCATTTTCAACATTCTTTCCATCATCCTGGACAACACAAGCTTTAGTCAAGTCCATATCTTCTGAGAATATCACTGTCTTCTCACCTGGCAGAGAAACAAGTTGAGAGTTTGCTAGTCTGTCCTGAAGCTTGCTCTTAGAAACGTCAGCAGACGCCAAGTTTGTACGTGAATCAAAACCAACATTCACTGCAGCAGTGCCGTGATCCTGGGTCACCGTTTCCCTTGGTTCACCTGAGCCCAAAGATGGTTCCACTGCACTATTTCTATATGACACAGAAGCTCGATGACCTAAAGCTGTTAGACTCTGTGTAACGTCCCTGTCACCATGTGCTGGATGTCTGCTTGCTGCTAGGGAAGAGTTTGCACCAACCGGCTTTTCAACAGTGTTATGACATGAACTGTTCATTTCTATGGTACTGTCATTAGAGATTACATCTGTGTAATTCCCGGAGATTACATCTGTGTAATTCCCGGTAATTTCCATGTCATCACCTTTAGAAAAAACAACACTTTTTTCACCTCGGAAGACAGTCTCGGAAGAAATGGAACCTGGGATGGCAGACGTTGTTCTGGCCTCTTGTTTAACAGTTCGCAACCCTGTAGGCTCTCGTCTGTCTTCAACATTTAATTTTTCTTTGTCTGTACAAAGCTGAGGGTCCTGCTGAACACTTAAGTGCTGACTGGATGCTCTCTTTAATATAGAATTATCTGAGTCTGTGGATGAGAAATCCGTTCTGAAGTTCAGACTTTGATTCCCAACACTGGGGAAGGGACAAGACACTTTTGCCGTGTGACTAGTTGTCATATCCATTCCATCATCTACGAACGCCTCAGTAACATCCACAGGGAGTAAGTGCTCTGATGGAGCTTCACAAATACCAGAAAACCTAGCTCTGACCTCAGCCGCCTGGCACTGGGTCATTTCCATTCCATCATCTTGCTCTGTAAAGACTTTTGTTATATTGCAGGTGTCCAGCGGTTCACGGGAACACACAAATTCCGCTGACGGTCGTGCCAGGTCTTCTGAGGCTTGCGAAGGGACAAAACTAACATTCTCTTTTTCAGGTCCCTCTGCAGGATTGAGGGCCTTTTCATTTGACTTCATGCTCATCAAAAATTCATTGAAATTTATTTTTTTTACAGGAATAGCATCTTCCTTCTGTTCAAAAGATGGGCATGAATGGTTTGTAGGGTCAGAGAAAAAACGAAATTCTTTGCTCATTTCTGTCTTTTCATTGTTAGAGTTTAATGCAGCCAGAAATGATGCGATATCTATTTTCTCAGTTTTGTCAGCTTGATTGTTTTGCAGGTTACGTGTAATCACTGCAGTGTGACTAGATGTCATATCCATTTCATTTTCATCTGAAAAGATAACGGTGGTGTCAGGCCTATCATGCCACTAAAAAAAAAAAAGAAAGAAATTACAGTTACTGACACTTAAAACAAATGATACAATGGTTTATGCTATCTAAAACAAAAGGCAACTAATGAAGTCCTAAGGTTACAGCTCTAACTTTACATCTGTTTTTTGGAAAAAAAAATATTTATTTCAGTCCCCCACGATAAGCAAGAACACATTCAGGGAAAGGAGGACAACATAATTATCAGAGCATATCATACTGAAATAGCTTTTTTTGAAGAATGTGTCTCAGTTTTGCTGTTGGGCAAAGACTTCCTATCTAGACATCTCTTGGTAAGCACGGAACAGTTACTGAGTCTCACAGATCGGTATTTTCTAGATCTCTACAGTGTGGTTTCCACCTTTTTTTTTTTTTTCTCCCACAACCGCAGGTAAAATTCTTGCCCAGCTTATCCTGTGTGTGCCCCAAAGCAGCAGCACCAAGCTGGAAGTTTCGAAAGACTTTTCCACCACCGAGTAAGGAGATTTCAGTCTCTTTAACAGAGAGGATTTACAGCTTTAAAGCTGTAGGAAAAAAATGGCTAACAACAAGATATAATACTCTATTTTATCAAATATAATGAATATATTAAGAACAGCTTCATGTTTACTCCAAATTACATATGCTATTTTATAAATGCAAGAAATTAAATCTACTAGAGGATGTAAACCACGTACATTACTCAAAACAAGGAGAGACAGCTTCAGCCCGACCTTTATGGCCTCATGGTACACACCCTCTCATCCACACTCGACTTGAAGTGGTTTGGTTTGGTTAACACTCGTTAACAAGAGCTAACATGTTTTTAAGCCATATCTTTAGACTCAACATAAAAGTCAGAAGCCATTGCAGGAAGGGAGACTGGACCGTTGCTTTGTTTACCACGTGCCATAACATCATCACTGAAGCATAACACAGCTCAGGAGTTCTGTGCCATCGTGCCTGAGAAGGTCTCAGCTAAGAATGTTGTGGTTTATCACTTGATTCACCTGCAGAAATTCAGTTACCTTTTCATCCTAACCATTGCAATTTGTCTAAAGCTTTTTAAGAGCAGGAACAGGGAGTACGTTGGTGCATATCCATTCTGCCCACAGACAAAAAAATACACAAGCAGAGAGTAATACATGAGAAAAAATAAACAACCAGGCCTATCTGAAACATAAGCTCCTTTGCATATTCTCAGGTAAGAATTGAAAAGAACGGAGGAACTAGCTCTGACACTGAAAAATCAGCAAGCCATTTCAGAAGCAAGGGGGATCACCACTGCAGTATAATGCCGATCAGATTAGGAAAATACTTCAAAATATAGAAGATTAGCTTTCAGAAGAACGTTATGTGAGTACAAGTATTTATTTTTTAGGCAGTTGAGTTAAACTATTTGTCTCTACTACACAAATTATTGGAATATACTTTGGACACTGACATTTTCAGCAATGAAAAAAATAAAAGCTGTCACATACCTCAGTCTGCTGCACCGATGCCTGGATAGGGGCATGAAGCAAAGTGTTCATCCCTGTCAAAAGAAAAGGAAATACTGCATTTGTTGTGCTATTTTCTTCTTATTTTATCCACTAAGCTGAAAAGCTACGTGCTCGTTTTAAAAATACCACTAGGTAAGGACAATTAAACCCAAATATATCCTGAAAAATATTTTCAGTGGATGAGCTACTCATACTTGTACAACAGCTTTATGGGACAAGCCTGTTCCTGCAATAGGTGTCTCGGTCAGGGAGACTGTTGTAGGAAAGTTAAAATTATTCAAACAGAATCAATAGTTTCAAATAAAGATAGTAATTTTGTTATTAAATCTACTTCCAGACTCACCAGTGATCTCACACGGAACAGCTTCAAGTTCTTCATTTCTGCAAAAGGCGGTTTAGGTAAATAGTTTGTTAAAAGATTTCAAAAGAGAAGGCTTCAGCAATGAAAAGGCCGAGAATCCTGCTGCCTAGCTCCGACAGGCCCGGGCAGCAGACACCCGACACTACCTGTATGCCTCTAATATATTCTAATTTCAGTTGCAACTTTATTTTCCCATGAGATTCTCTCATCTTAGCGTGCCACAAGCCATTGCTTGACATACAGATGGCATTTTAATTCCTCAGTGACAAGTAAAAAAAAGAGAAAATATTATTTCTTTATTTTGAACTCAGACGTTCCCCATTTCGTTAGTCCTTTCTCTTTGGAGAAGAATGTAAGAAATCCCCCTTCACACACAGAACTGTCTAAAACTGTTACTTTACTTGCCAGGTCATTTTAATTTTAAAAATTCCATAATCAGGTTTTATTTAAACAAGAATTTTGAGGCCAGACTGTGTCTGTTCTGTTAATAAATACCGCAGACTATGTCTATCAGATATGGAATCTGGTAGGTCTGTCCTGGAAGACATTCCCAAGCAATCTGGTTTGGAAGGAAGGAATTTCAAGCAATAGTTGTTCAGTTTTTCAGAAACTGCTATCTTTTTGTGAGTGACCAACACAGCTATACGCTTTTTATGCCGTACCCCTCCTTTCACCACCAAAAGCACTGCACAATTTTATATCTGAAGAAATCCGTATGCTGGATGCCTTTGAGCAGTAGTATTTTGATGGTTACACATCATGTGAATAAATTATTTGCATGACAGACCACTATAATCATGAGAATTTTTTTGAAACTTACTGATTAAGCAGGACATCATTCCTCGTATCTGCTGCACACTCTAAAAACAGTAAGGGAATTAGGCATTACCCTGTGAGAAGTATGATCTAAACGTTTCGAGACAAGAGTAAACTGCACAGAAAAGAAGGTTCTGAGGTCCTCACTCTCAATGTGCCTTCTTATCGTGGCAAAAACCCAGAGAAGCAAAGTACTTGAAAATGTATTAGCTTTTCAGATTCCTTCTGAATCATCTCTGACAGCGTGAATTCTGCTCAGCCTTCTTTCCATCTAAATCCCCAAAGCAGGTTTTGTTCTAGATGCATTTTGTTGAAGAAAATAATTCCTTTTCTGAGCTACAAGGTCCACAATACCAGTAACTAATGGGTTTTCAGCCAGTCCATGATAAACCACTGACCATTTTGTTCCTCACCCGTGACTGTTAAGCCTGACTTCTTAAATTCAGGCTAAAATCTTGTTGCTAATAGCCTGCGAATTCTATCAGGAGAACCGAAAGGAGTTTTACCTGTACTTTCCGTCTCTGACGTGTTATTCTTAAGATCTCGGTGGAAGACTCTGCAGCTAAGAAAAAAAAACAACCCACAAACCCACTCAGTTTTTGAAAAACACAAGACCATCAGTTTTGAAGCAAAGAAAAAAAAGTAAATAAAAAATCAGCCCTAATTTCAATCTTTTCCACACGGTATGTTCTGAAATGATATACGAAAAGCCAGCTTACTGAACCCAACCATGGTTTCTAGGAGGAAGATGCCATTATCGTACTTAAGATGAAAATCACTAAAAAATTTAATGGGAAACAGAAATTCCTAATTATATTAAATTCACTGATTATTTTTTTTTAATGAAGAGAAAATGAATAAGGCTCTCTTAGGGCTCAGAATCAACTCCATGTAACAACAGCCACGAGTCTGCCTTCACTGAATACTCACAAAGATACGCAAACAGCGATTTGAGGGGTACCAGATTATCACCTAGAGCCTGCATTTTATGCTTAAATAAAGGATGTAGATCTGCATCCTTCAGATCAAACTTACTTTATGGTGTTTGCAAAGCTGACGCGGCGAGAGTTTTTCCTCCGTTTTTCTATGTTGATATCCTGACGATAGAGAACACAACAGTTTGAAATACAGAGAGCTGTTCCGATTCCGTAAGCCATTGGAAGCACAGCTTTTCAGGAACCACAAAACCAAAAAACTACACTCCCCTAAAATAATACCAGTTACAGGGATTGTTGTCTGGCATATTGTCTGGCATACTAGGGAAAATGTATGTAGTTGCTTAGCAAGAGAGTTGCAGGATTTTTTTTTTCTTTAGTTTTCTGCTACAAGGACTGAAAAAAAATAGTAATAAGTTTGTCTTTATGGGAAAAAGGGAAGGATTCACGACAGAATCAAAGTCACCATTTTCCTTAGATGGTGTCACTGACTCCATGGTGATACTAAAACAACATTACAAGGTATGCAATGCTGCAATATTGCATATACCAGAAAGCTAATTCATCACACCGCTGCTGTGCACTTGTCTGCAATACACTTCCCTAACTAACTGGTCAGTCTCAGGACAGTGGAACGCTTGCTGTTTGAGAAAACACAAAGTGTTAACATACGAGGCGCTACTCGCTAAATGCACATGGCTAGCAAAGCCTGTAAAATACTTAATTTTTAAAAAAATCACGTCAGCAGTACAAGCAGTTACGAGTGATGTCACAGTACTGTATATGATAGCTTTATATCGTCCACCAGCAGCACTGCCCTGCCTTGTTAACAGGGAGCAAAGTTCAAATAAAGACTGTGAGCCACTCGTCATACTCAGCTCAGTTTTGAACTAGATGTGCTGTGCATGAATATTTCAGGCTCATTTTTCATATTCTGAAGAAATTATTAAATGCCAAAAATGAGTTTTCAAGTTCTATAATCAGCAACAGATCAATCATATAAATATACAATGCAACTAGAACGTTAGTCCATAGAACACACCCTAGGTAGTTAGCTTTTACTTTAAATAAATTGGCAGGCTGGTTTTTTTTCAGATGTAAAAACATTTTACTGACTGTACCAGTTTGTACACTGGTGGACCAAACTTCAAGTCAAACGGACCACAGGAGAAGCAAGTTTTGCCTATCAATCCCTCTTTATTCCGCTTTTCTTGATAGAGGAAATACTGTGATGTAAAACAGAAGTATAACAAAAACTTGACGGATTTCTTGCAATATTTATCACTCCAAACTTTACCCTCCTAAAAAGTTATTACAAGAGTTTTTACACCTGCATTATTCTAGTGACACAGTTTAATCAGCGACAAGTTGAGGAGCGAACTGAAGACGTTAAGAACATCGTCAAGAAAGGACTTAACAGACCTACCTGCGTCAGTTCATTCCCATTTCCCAGATCATCCAGAGGATTTCGTGGAGCCTTTAAAATCTAAAAGAAAATACAATATCCAAGAAGATCAGCCCCAACTACAAGAACTGATTTGCTTGGCTGGAAATAATTTATAAGAGCCACCAGTGCCCCAGTCAATCGTATCAATCTAATAGGCTCGCTCTTTGCTTTTGGAATGTTTTTTTCAACTGGGATAAGAAAATAATTTCCTCTTTCTGGCTCCCCTTTCTTTACTTCACTCACTCACATGGTTTTATTTTGAGAAATGTCTTAAGTTACTCACAGAGGACAGTCGCTTCCCTCTGAAGTGCTCTGTATTGTCACTGGAGGGAAAAAAAGGAAACAGGTATTAGGGCATAAACTTGAACCAAGATGTATTTCTTGAACTGTACTGCCACGTTTTTAAGGTAAATACATCAATTTCTTCATTATTTTTAAAAGTGCAAAATTAAATAAACAGGCTTGCTTGGAATAGATCATTAATTCCAGCAGTGGTTCCAAAAATAAGCTTTGGACAATTCAGCAGATTGCCCCCCAGACCCCACGGTCAGTTAGACTCCAGCCAGCCCGCTGCTATGAGATTTCCCCGGAACTTTCATACACACGATCAAAGAAACTCCCTGTTCGTCTTCTTCACAACGGAAAACATATTTCATTCAACAGATGCTACAGGGATTAAGAAAAGTTTTGCCTCTAAATGGTAATATTATACCACAAGAAGATTCTTAGAAGGTTTCAACTTACTTTTCCACGTTAGGGTCTGCATAAATCTTGTCCATGTCTGCAGGATGT
>WKFP01014618.1:0-18416 GCA_011057875.1 Pterocles orientalis | reverse complement strand
GGCCGGGCCGCCGCCGCTCCGCCGTTCAAATCTAACCGCCGCCTGCCGCGCCTGCGCCTCGCGCCAAAACGCCGTCGTGACGACACAGAGCGGCGCTCTACGGCCGCCGCCGTACAGCATGGCGCCGCCCTAGCGCTCCGTACAACATGGCGGCCTACAGGGGAACCAGCCCGTTTCCTGCCATTTCGGTATTCCCCTCGCCACCGCGCCCCGCAGCCGCCGCGATGAGGCCGAAGTGGCAGCAGCCGACTAGCGCAGGGTTGTGCCCTGTCCCCGCGCGGCCGCCTCGCTCTGCGCGGTGCCTACGAGGAGCCGCGCGGCCGCCGCCATCTCGCAGTGAGCGCGGCGGGCGGGAGAGGCTCCCAGGAGCGCTTGGCGCCCTTTCCTATAGGCTGGGGGAAGTGGAATTGTCGTGACGAGGTGGCCGAGTGGTTAAGGCGATGGACTGCTAATCCATTGTGCTCTGCACGCGTGGGTTCGAATCCCATCCTCGTCGGCGCGGCAAACTTTTCACTTTTAAATTTTTTTTTTCCCCCCTCCTTGCACCTCAGGGCACCGAGGCGCTCGCTCCCGCAGCCGCTGGGCCCCCCTCGCTCCCTCCCTGGGCAGCCCGGAGGCCGCGTTCCGTGGCGGGCGGGGCGCTCCGCAGCGGGAGGCCCCAGGCGGAGACCCGCCTCAGGCTCCCGCCTCCCGGGGAGGATCCTTCAGCCGCTCGGGGAAGAAAGGGGAACAGCCACCGTGGCGGCGGCAGGACAGCACCCGGGGGTTGGGGGTCACGGCCCCGGTGTCCCGATCCCCGCGGGGCCGCCCTCCCGTGAGGGGGAGCCGCCTGCCCGGGGGAGGAGCCGCCTTCCCGCCCTTTCTCCTCAGAAAGCCGCCGGGACGCTGCTGGGAGCAAACCGCTTTGACATCTCCCTCCATCCCCACAGGGCGTCGTGTCCGGCCGGCCTGGGCCTTCACAGGAGCTTTGGGTAAATATGTGGAAGATGAGGGGCTGAGGAAGGCTGAAAGCCTTGTGGCAAGGAGATCAGACTCCATCCTGCGGGGAGAGCAGCCAGACGGCGGCCTCACACCCGGCACCAGTAAGGACCAGTTCAAACGCCGCTGGAAAAGCGTTTTAGGGGGTTAATTCTGGAAACAAAGTGGCTCTTCGCAGGTGAAGGGTCTGACGGTCTGCAGCAGCCACTGGTGCCACAGAAAAGAGGAAAAAAAAACCATAAAAAAGAACCTGAGACAGCAGAATTATTATAATAACTCTCCCCCAGGCCAAGAAGCAACCAAATGATGAAAATAAGAACTACGGTGATATTTAGCACCCTGTGAACATATTGATATAAAATGTATTTTTTTAAAGTCTTCTGCTTCATAAAACAGCTTTTGTCTTTGTTCACAGCTGACTGTCACCCTGCAGTGAGATTAAAAACAATTCCACCCCACCCAGAATAGTTTAAAAAAAAAAAAATTAAAAATTAGAAGTTGGCAGAATGACCTCTACTTCGGAATTTCACTCGGGAATGAAGATGTTTTCAATGAGATATCAGGGTTAGAGATCAAAAGGTTCTCAGAAGAGAAACCAGACGTTTCTGAGAAGGCGGGAGATACGTCACAGGGGAGGTAGTGGAACAGAAAGGGGAAAAAAAATATCTACTGAATCAGTCTCCTTATAAATCCCATAAAGACAAAATCTGGGAACTCATACCTCCAAAAATAGGCCCAATACAAAGAGAGCCATCCCCAGAGTTACTAACTTTAAATGAAGTTAATAATTTGAACCAAAGCTGAAGGAGCAGTTTCAAAGCCCTTGCTGAAAAGAGATCAGTTCCACCGTGTTCCGATTCCACCTTACAGCATTCTCAGTGATAATTTTTGGGTTTTAAAATCAGTCTGACAATAAAATACAGTGAAAATAGTTCTGCGTATGACACGACATCCAGCACATTCAGCAGCATTCCAGCAGCTCTTATTGCAGAACACAAAAATATCACATCGCAGGCCAGTAGAAAAATAATTTGCTGACTTTTAAGTGCACACACTTCATCATCCATGCGGTAACCGACAGCAGACTCTGAACACGTTGGGGTGAGAGGCAAAGCTGCCCGTGGCCAGCGGTGTTTGGTGCCCTTCACTAAGGGGCAACACAATTCTCGTGTTGTAGTCCCGTCGCCCTGCTCAGCTTTTACCGTGCCTCCCGGCAGCCAGGACGCTTCTCCAGCCTCAACAATCCTTCCCACCCCATCTCCAGTCACGGGCACTTTGTTCACCTCAACCACATTGAAAAAGTATATCTCAGGTCTCTGCAAGAGACTTTCCTGGCCAACAATGTCCCTAGGTGTCAGATGTCCTTGGTCATTCCTCCCAGTCTTCCATTGCCCACTCGGGCATCTTGGAGCAATACTCAAACTCCGCTCCCTTGTAGCGCAAGGCGTGGAGGTACATCACCAGCTCCTTGGGAGACGGGTCCCGCCTGGTAATTTTACACACCACGCACAAAGGGTCCTTCTCTTCCGAACTCTTTTCTCCCGTTTGCCCCTCCTGATTCTCACACGAGCCGAGTCCTTCATTTTTTTCAAGTGTTTCCAGGTTGCCATCAGAGTTCTGTGGACAAGCTGCTATGTCATTTCTCTCGGGATCCTTGGCGTCCCTCTCGGGATCCTCGGCAGTGCAAGAGTTCTCATTTATAGGATCAGCCTGCACAGACTTTGTGCACTCACTTGAATTACCGCAGTCTTTATTTTCAGCATTGGAGTGCAAGTCCTCCTCCGAAATACCCAAGATATCCAGGCTCTGTTTGGAACGATGCTCCTCCACTAGTGCCTTAAGGAGTTCTTCATCCGTTTTATCGATCTTGCCGCCTTTCCCCCTCTCGGGGCCCCAGGCTTCCATGTTATAGATGGGGTCGTTGACAATAGGATGCCCCAAATACTGCAGATGGACCCGGATCTGGTGCGTGCGGCCGGTACGCGGAAGACACTTGACTACGCTGCTCTTGCCGTTGTAACCGAGTCTCTGGAAGATGGTTTTGCAGAATTTCCCTTTGGGGTCCACGCGGCACACTCCCACTTTGTAAGAAACAACCAGTATGGGCTCTTCACAGACCACTTCGTGTTCTGGAAACTCCCCCACCACACGACAGACGTATTCCTTTTCCAGCTACGGGGAGACACAAGAGTAATGCTCAGAAAACTGTCTGTCCTGATTACACCCGAGTCCCATCCCAGCTACTCTCCTCTTTCTCCTCAATGAAATACATTTGTAGGCAGCGTACTGCCCAAATTTTATCAGGAAAGGGAAAAAAAAAATAAAATCAGCTATTTAAAGCCAAATCTCTCTCATGCTTTCCCCAACTAGAGGGAAAACGAAGAACACAAGAGCCTGGCTGGTTTCTTCACACTAAATTCAAGTGCTGTCTCTCAGGGACCTTGCCCTGGAGCAAATCCTGGAAGCTAGCACCCTACAGCTACAGTTCTGTTCGGGTCAAGAACAACTGGAAAAATGAGAAAAAACTTTCAAAATGTAAGAAGTACTAGATGACTGACATATTTCTGCTTACAAATAAAACTGCTCTCTGACTATTTTGCACAATCCCAGCCAGTCTGCACAATCCCTTTCAATCTAGTATTACCTAAATCAACTAAATTTATAGTCAGCCTTCTTCTCTTGATGAATACATCCAATGAGAACAGGAAGACCACCACAAGCTGTTTGGGGAACTTGTGGTTGTTTAGAACCAAATTTGGCGGAATTTGGACGTGTTTCAAGGAAATTCCATGCAAGAGACCCCCAGACGCTGCAGAACCCCTTGGCTCTCACCTGTCTCTCCCGAACCTGCTCATCGATCCTCTTCGATACCGCTGCGGTCTTGGCAAACATAAGCACCCCGGAGGTCATGCGATCGAGGCGGTGAATGGTGTGCAGCTCCTTCAGGTTATGCTCTTTGCCCAGGATGAAGATGACTGTGTTGTGACGAAACCTGCCGCAGGGATGTACGGGCAGAGAGGAGGGTTTGTCCACAACCACCACCTCGTTGTCCTCCACCAAGATCTGGATAGGCTGGGCAGTGACCGGCGGCTCGTGGCGATGCACCGTATTCCTGAGAAAATCGTTATTCTGCAAGAAAAACAGACAATTAGCGCAAATCCTGCCTGTGCAACCACCCCATCTGGCCGTGCTCAATAGTATCGGGGGTACGATGAAGCCCCTTGTCCTGGAACCCAGGATTCAGCCACACCACAGGCACCAGCACCCGCCGCACCGCCGAGCGCCGGGGCGACGCTCATCGCTGGAGCCGAGCGGGGTTACCGGGCTGCCGCACCACACTCGGTACCGGGACACCTCCGGGAGCGCCCACCCCGGTGGTACCCGTCCCCCGGCGGTACCCAGCCCCCCGGGGAGCGGTGCCCACCTTGAGGACGATGTCCAGGTCTCGCACAGGCTCCTCGTTGAGGCGGAGGCGGCCGGCGCGGGCGGCGGCCCGGTAGTAGGCGATGGGCTGAGCGCGGAACTCGGTGCTGAAGACGTGCAGGAGGCTGCGGCCCACCCAGCGGCCCTTGCAGTAGGTGCGGAAATCGAAGTAGTAGGGGCGCACCTTGCGCAGCCCCCCCTCGAAGTAGTAGGAGGTCTCGGCGAAGTGCTCGGCGCCGAAACTCACCCCCGTGCTCAGCTTCCGCGGCGGCGGCACGTACCGCTCCCCGCCCGCCACCCGCCGCTTCTTACGAGCGGGCGCCGCTTCCTCCTTGTCGCCGGAGCCCGGCTCCTTGTCCTCCTCACCACCGCCCGGTCCGGGGCCCGGCTCCGCCATGCCGCCGCCGCGGGGAGGGAACGGGCGCGGGCGCCGGGCCCCGCTCCGGGCCACCCAGCGCAGCCACGCGGCCCACAGCGCGCCAGCGCGCCGCCTGACGCGCGGCGCATGGTGTGACGCCACGCCAGCGCGGCCAATCGCCGCGCGGCCACGCCCCCAGCCGTGCCGAGGCCACGCCCCGGAGCGCTCGCGCCGCCGTCCTCCCTCCGCTTCCCGCCCTCCCGCCGCCTGAGGGGAGGCTGTGCGCGGGACGCTGAGGGGGCCGAACGCCTTTATTTACCGAGCCAACACCGGCACAACGGGGCGGTTTCTCCCTCATTACAGCTCCAAAAGAGCCCCTCACGTCTCCCTGAGGCTGTGCGTCAGGGAACAGCCCAGAGACGGGGATTTTTCTTCACCCCAAAGTCTCAGAGATTAAATTAGTCGCTGCAGGACAGGAAGAGAACATGTTCTCCTCATTAAACTTTGAGAAATGGGGGTAGGTCCTTGCTCTGAAACAGTAATTGCGTCTTATTTCCTCCAAGCGTTAGGTAGAGTAGTTGGTATTAAAGAGTATTTTTAGTGAAGGGTTAAGTAGTCCTGTCCGCTTTCGGAATTCTCTGTGAGTAGATGTTATCTGCAGTTCAGAGAGGAGAGCTGGCCTTCCACTCCCAGGAACCATGGCCTCCGAGAGCCTCCCCCTGCTCCTGGAGAAACACCCTTTTCTCCATCACGAGCTCTGCTAAAGCAGAACTTGGCTCTGTAAGCACATCCTCTGATAAAGCTTCTGTTCAAAAAGCAAAATCGTACAGACCATCTACAGTCCTACTCGTGAGCTTTCTGAGACATCCATCCGTCTGTCAGAATTCATCCCTGAGGCAAAGAAAAACCAAGAGTTACTATGAGTGGCCTTCAGTTCAGCGACAGAATCAACACGGCTACAGTGCTTATGAAAGTGCCAGGCTCAAAAAAAAAAAAAAAAGGAAAAAGAAAAGCTTGAGTCCTCAGTCTGCAAGCCCTGCCTTATAGAAAATACATCCCACTTTCCTGCTGTGCCGTACCACAGCCGAGCCTCTTTCTTCTCTTTTTTTACAAGCAGCATCTGCGAGGAATCCAGGACTCTGTCAGTAAAGCCGGCAGCCAAGAAGAGCAAGCTCACAGGGACAGCTGCGAGGAAGAAGCGTTCCTCAAGGGAGAGCAAATTTTTACCGAGGCCACTGCTTTTCCTTATCTGTCAGGGGAACGTAGATCACGCCCATCAGCTGCGTTTCGATGATCTGCCCGTCGCTGGTTTTGTCGTACTGCATCAGAACTTGGTTTGCACCTTCGGGACCAACAGGCAGTATCAACCGACCTCCGGGCTTCAGTTCATTCAGCAACTGGCAAGCAGAGAAATCAGAATCAGCAGAGCCAGAGACAACAGAAGTAAGCCACGCTGTGAAGGTCATGACGCCTTGAAAAACACAAGCTTGCCAGCTCCATATAAAACTGGCAGAAAAAAAGACGAGTCCAGTGGTTCTCTAATTATTAGTTTTATCACAGCTACTGATGCAGGCAGCCCACAGCAACAGACCAGCACGATCACTCTTACCTCCTTCGGTACAGTTGCTGCTGCTGCTCCAACATGAATGGCATCGTAAGGAGCCTCTTCGGGGTATCCCTGCCTGCCGTCTCCAACTGCAGGAGGAAAACGCACGCAGAAAAGACTTTTGTTCCAATAACAACTCCATGCAAAAAATAATTCCTCCTATATTCTTTCAGTTGAAATCTAGATGATGGAAACTTCCTAACAAGATTGTGATGGCAATTTGAATTTTGTTGGTTTCCTTTTTAAGAAGGGGGAGAGATTCCTGGAACTGAACCATGCTAGAAGGAGGAACAGTCGAAGCCAGGAGGGCCTTTAAATAACACAGTGGCTTTGTGCAGGCTTGAGATCCCAGGTACAGGAAAAGGTCACTCAAGTTACGCTCCCCAAAAACCACAAATAAACTAAAACCCAGATGTGGTATGACCACTCTCTTCTGAAGAGCGTCTCTTACTGAATTAAGATGGCCACTGCACAGTTGGAAGCGAGGTGTATGGTAGGGCTGCCTGTAACGTTAAATAACTGCTTGTTTACACCGTAGGGTTCAGGCCGGTGTGGCACAGCGTTTACTTAGCCAGCAGTTTCTGGCATCACCATGGCAAGAACCAAGACAAACGGGAACAACTGCTTCGAGAAGCAGAGCTCCGCAGGCAGCCAGAGGTAATGCACATTCACCAGAACAGAGAACAAGCATCAGCGTCCCCAAGAGCTCACCCACAAGCTTTACACGGCCAGAGCTGAGCAAAGTTGGATCATCTTCTTGGACGTTTCTGATGGATTCGTGTACCAGCTCTTTAATGTGCTCCACACCCACAGCTTTCCCTGTTGGGCCCATCTGAAAAGACAAACAGCAGGCAAACACCTAATGCCTCCGGTGTGGCGGAGATGGATTGAATAGGGCAAGTTACTGGGGGGACTGGAGAACTGCCAGGAAAACACTCCAGAGCAGAGTTTCTGACCACGAGGTGCAAATCCTCTGCCCCCTTGGTTTTAAGGCTGAGTAGTCCCAGCTGTAGTAGCTACTTGAGGGATACACAGACACAGCCTGCGGGGATTCCTAGTAACCCTTCATTCCTAAAGAAATAATTATTCAGTAGAATTAGCAGCTTCCATGGCAGCGCCAGTCCTTGACTAACCAACCTCCTGAGAAGAGTAACTAGACCAGCTTTCTAGCACTTCACAGAAAGTAATTTCAGGAGTTTAGAAAACAAAGAAACAGACTGTGACCACTTAACAAACAAACTAAAACGAACCTACAATGGCCTTGCACAGTAGATTAACATCCTCCTCTCGATCTGACCTGGGTCACCATACAAAACATCTCACAGCAGATACAGATTCCAAAAATGACTGTATTTGTTTTTACTACAAGCTGGTCTGGGAAGAGTTTACCCCTCCCTCCCTCCCACCTCCTCCTCTCCCCACAAAAAGCACACGCCAGCTACGGCAAGCTGCCGGTCCTGAGGCACCTTACCAGCCCGAACTGGAGTCCCGTGAGCTTACCATCCTGGCAAAGCAAGCGGTAAGATACCCGCTTCCAGACCCGACATCCAGCGCTTTCGCACCCTCCACAAGCTGATCCTTCAGCAGTTCCAGCGCGTGGGCATGCTGCGTGGACAGCGAGTACAAGAAGGTGTGAAACATCCCGTTTCTGTTTTTTCTCCTAACGCTTTTTCATGTTCTAAGCATTAGCTGCTCTGATTTAAACACAGCACACCCGCTGTTTCGTCCGACAGTAAAATTCAGCTGTTCAAGCTGGAAGATCTTTTTGCGGAACAGCATTTAGAAAGAGGTTCAGTAATAAGAGGTGAAGCAGCAGGAAAAAAGGCCTCATGCAAAAAAGGGACAACATTAACGGTTAGCCTCAGCTGCGCAGGGTTCCTGGCTAAACACGCTTCTAAAGCAACTTAAAGAGTATACGGCAAACTCTTCTTGAAAAGAGAAAAGCTTCACATATACAGTTGCCTAGAGAAACAAGCGCAATAATCATGTCCATGGGATCTGCTTCACCTTTCTGCTTTAGTATGTAAAAAAAAAAATAAAATAAAAAATGGTAAACAATCTCCTCTACTTCTGTAAAAAGTGGAAAGTTTCATCTTACCATATGAGGTGCACTGATTGTAGCCTTGTATCCTGAAAAGAAATGAGTGACAGAAGTTACATGGTCATTTTAATTGTCATTTCTTTCTCGGTATGAACAGTTCTTTATTCTCCCCCACTTTCCCCTAGAAATACGGGCACACTGCTCTTTTGCCGCACCAAAGCACTTCATCAACTCAAAGCCTCCTCCTGGAGGGTTGCTAACGTGCGCAAGGTGGCCGCACAGCCTCCACTCCGAGCAACCGCTGAACATTTTGAACACGGAAAAGCCGCGTGGTTCTTTCCTCTGGATCCCACGGCTGGAACAGGGACAGGCTTTGCTCTGTGTGACCTCTCGTAAAACCCAGCACGGAGAACGCCGAGCCCCCTCATGCCCCTCCGTCAGCACAACGAGCACGGTCAATGCGCTCACCGTAACAGTGGTGATGCTTTAACTTACCGATAGACTGAGGGGAATCCATGTACGGGAAGTATTTGATGTAGTGACCTCTGTCAGTAGCCAGCAGCACATCAAAGACTCGCTGGGATTTAATGATCCCTTTTTCTGGGAGAAGAAGGAAAACAGAGACAGAAAGAACTTAAATCCTCAGCACTGTGGCAAGAAGAGATCTGGAAGGGGGGAGTACAGTTCAGGGAGCTGGAGGAACTGGGAGAATTCAACCTTAAGAATCTCAGAACGGACAGAAAGCAAAACTGCAGGTGGAAATCTGTCCTTTTCGGTTCCTGCTGCACCAAATGAAATCACGTTAGGGTCCCCACCATCCACCCAGCCTCTCTCAGAGGACGGTGACTTACACCCACAATACTCCTGTCACTGACAGGAGATAAATAGTCACGCTGCCACTCCTCAAAGCAGAGACTCTGGCTCGGGTTTCAGGAGCGCTGGCATGGCAAGTAAACTAAAAGTTACAAGTGATAACCAGAGAAACATTCCACATCCTTCACGCCTCATCTCAGAGGCAGCTCTCACAGGGGAAAAATCAGCTGGAGCAGCAGGGCAGGCTCAAAGCTATTTGTAAGTGTGTTCCGGAGGGGAGTGGGAGCAGCACGACACCGACACCGGTCCCAGGGCACCTCACTGGGGGGTGGCACACCCTGCCGGGATGCTCAGCACCTGCAGCCTCAGGGCCATGTCCCGTTGAGCCGTGTTTAAAGAGGTGTCATGCATTTACTGCTCCAGGGGAGCAGGAGGAAGGCCACGGACAGTCCTCCCTCCACTTCTGGCATAACGTCTTGTTTCCAGTTACAAACAGAACGAGTCCAGATGGGGAAATTCAGGCAACAGCAACTCCAACCCTTCAGAATGAACAGCATCACACCGTACAACCCTAAATATCCTCGCAGCGAAGCGCCAACTGGTTCTATCGCAGCTCTGGGACGTGCTCTGAGCGGGAGCGCGCGCCGGTACTCACTGTAGAGGTTGTTGACCAGCTCCGGGTGCGTCTTTCCGCTGGAGGTCCAGGCCATGGTTCTGGCGAAGAGCAGTCCCATGAGTGCGAGCGCGGCGTGGGGCAGCCGGCGGCGGCTCATCCCACGGAGCCGGGCAGCAGCCTGCCAAGGGGGGAAAGGCAGAGCCAGCCGCTCAGCGGGCACCCCAGCACGTCACCCGTCCTCCTCACCGCGGGACCCCGCGCTCAGCACTCCACTCACCAGAGCCCAGAGCTCGCAGGTCGCGCAGGACCGACCGCCAGCCCCAGAGAACCCCACCACTGCCCTGATTACGGGGAATAATTAATGAATAACCATCGTCCAGCTGCGGCTCTCCACATCCCACCTCACAAACCGTCTGTTTCCCACCGAGCCCCCCAGCCACAGCCCCGGGCGCAGGGCAGGGAACAAGCCCGTGACCCCCCCCCGGGAGCTGCTGTGTCCCGCCGCCGCCACCCGCCCAGCCGGGGACGGGGTCAGGGTGACACCGGGAAGGGCCGAGCCGCCGGGAGGGGACGCGGCCTGCGGCCCAGCGGAGGGCACGGGGCCGGCGCGGCCCGGCGGGAAGAAGGGCGGCACCTCCCGGGAAAGGCCGCGGCAGAACCGGAGCCCGCGGCGGGAGCGCGCCCCCGGTACCGGAGCCTCAAGACACCCCCTCCCCGCACCAGGAGCCGCCGCCTCGCTGGGAAAAGCGGAGCCGACAGGGCCCAGAGCAGGCCCCAGGCCGCCCCCACCCCGCCAGGAGCCGCCAGCTGCACCAGCCCCTCCGCACCGGGACCGGGACCGGCCCCGCGCCCCCGGCACTCACCGCGCAGCCGCACTGAAGCCCCCGCGGCCCGTTGCCAGGTGTAACGGTTCGCTCGCCTCCTCCGGGCAGGAACACTTCCGCCCTTTGCCAAGATGGCGCCGCAGCGGTGTCAATTTCCCTCACGCATCCGGACGATTCCCCGCCCTCCGCTGGGCGCCGGGCGAATAGGCGCCCTCTCACCGCCGGGAGAGCGCGGCGATTGGCCAGACCCTGACGCCATGGGGGGGGGCGGTGAGAAGCCGCTGAGGTTTCCCGTGTTTACGGTGCGGGCGGCTGGAGCGGTGGCGGTGGCCGAGGCGGGTGTCGCGACCGGGGCGACCCTTTGGTGTCCCCTCCCTGTCCCCGGGAAAGGGGCTCGGGCGGCCGCGGGGAGCGGCGGTGTCAGGGCTCTCCGGGGGAGGGGGCGGTGTGCTGGCAGGGCAGCGCGGCCAGTCTCCCCGCGGGGTCCCCAGGCCCTGAGGGGCTCGCTGGGCCCCTGGGTGTCAGTGCGACACTGAAGCGTGTCACCGCTCTCTGGAGGGGGTCCACGCTTCCCCGGTGGGGTGGGAGGGCCTCAAACATGTGGTGGTGTGGCTGGGGCAGAGGGGCAGGCTGGGGAGGGCTGGGTTGTGCTGGGTGTTCGTTGTATTAACCCTTCAATCCCTCCCTCCCCAGGACTTCACCATGAGGATGATCGAGAGCGTTGATTCCGTGGTCACCAGGACCAGCGAAGACCTCTGGGCTGAAATCTGTTCGTGTCTGCCACATCCCGAGCAGAAGGATGCCGGCGATGCTTTCACAGACTCCTTCATGGATTCCTACGCTGGTGGAGGAAGCGGGGACAGCGGGTCAGATAGCTCTTCCCAGGCAAATCTGAAGCCCTGGGCACCCCTGAACGATTCAGAGGTGTATCTAGCGTCCCTAGGTGAGTGTCTGGTGAGGCTTTGGTTCCTTCATTCACTTGGCTGAGGTGACGGTGCTCGCCGCTCTGGCTGGAGGGATGCCTTGCAAATAACAGAGCCTCTGACTCGTTTGTTGCAAGTGTGGTGATGGAAATGAGAAGCACGGTCATAGCTTCTTCATGCTGCACAAGGGAAATCTTTATCAACCCAAATAATTTGTTTTTTTCCCCCAAAACGAGGGGAGTAGGGATGCTGCAGTTTTTTCTCTGAACAGCAAGTAGTTCCCCTGCAGGTAACTTGAGGGGAGATGCATTCTGAGCTCGCTACAGTGCCTGGGTGGTTTTGTGTTACCAGTAGTTGTCTCATTGTTTCTACAGAGTCCCAGGAGACACTTCTGAGCGGAAAAAGTGAATTTTCTTTGTGCCCTGTTTTCTGGTTGGAGAGGAGGGGGACAGGTATAGGACAGAAAGCTCTGATGCTTTCCCAGATCACACCTCCTAGAATCTGCATTTTAAAGTGACAGATGGTGCAGATCGTCTCTGCTGGACAGCAAGTGTGAAAGTTGTTAAAACTCAACATTTCCTTCAGAAGCATCACCTAAAAAAATATAATCTGGTATACATACAAGAAATAATCATGCAGCCTTGAAATGCAGGGGGGAAAGGGACTTTTAAAGTATGGCTTAGTCTTGAAAAGTTAATTTAACTTTTTTGATATGGAAGTCCAGGTGCTTCTTTTCTTCCCTTTCAGAAGAACGTAATAAAGATAATAACGACCCCTCTTTTGCCTCTGCACAGAGAGAAGGCTGATGAGAATTAAAGGCTTGTCTCAAGAGGTGACCTCCAAGGACATGCTGCGCACTCTCGCCCAGGCGAAGAAGGAATGCTGGGACAGGTTCCTGCAGGAGAAGTTCGAGTCTGAGTTTTACGTAGAGGGACACGACTCTGATGAGAGGTAACAAGCAAGTCGATGAGAAGGGGTTACCACTTACTGTGCTGGCACTTTATTTCTTAATAAGATTTTGTTGGGACTCGTGATAGGGCATCGTGACAAAAATAACATCTCACTGCAGCTTGGGAAGGCTGTCCCAAGCGGTTTGAAAATGACCATTTGCATCGTACTAGACAGGAACACACAGAGCACGCAGGGTTTGAACTTTGAATGCTGTCCGCTGATTTTTGCATCCCTCAGACTGGGGTGATCCAGCGTAGGAACAACTGGAACCTACTTGATAGTTTCCCTTGTCACGTTTGGGGGGGGGAAGGAAGGGAGTGGAGGAGGGGGTATCCACTGTGTCTCATATTGCTTGTTTTTTTTTAAGGCTTAAAAGTGAGCCCCAGGCCGTTCCCTAGATCTTTGCAAGGGCCTGGTTAAGCACTGGTTCAGACACAAGCGGGATTTGAAGCTCTTCACAGGGCTGGTACCAGTCCCGAGATGAGATTTCCCGCATGGCTCTCCCCTCCCTGCCTCTCTCGCAGTGCTGCTGCTCTCTCAGCCATCACCCTGTACAGGTGATGCGTGAATTGAGCCGAGAGCCCTTTTCTTCAGCAGTCTCACATTTCCCGTCACTTACAGTGCTCCCCATATTTCTCCTTTCTGAGCTGACGTTTCTCATGATTGCTTCTAGCTGAGAAGATTATTTTTCTCCCATGAAGAAAATCTACTTAAGCTAGTTTGGGAGTTTAAGGACGAAAAATAATCTGTGCTTGTACGGAGTTTTTAGACTCTTTCTTTGCCCAGTTAACTTCAGTGTGATTTATATTTTTAAAAAAAGCTTTTGTGGACATATGTGCTCTTTCTACTCTCTTTTTAAAGGCTGGGGATGTCGTCCACAAAAGGATTTTCCTCCCTAGAATTTGACTGTGAAGTTAGAGGTCACTCCCAACTGGTGCTGAAGGATTTGATTCTCCCCCACCAGCATAATTAAACAAACCTTGGCTTTCAAGCACACAGATAATTTCAAGGTCATTCCCAAGTGAAATTCTGCTCCTGGGAGAGAGCAAGAGCAAGTTAATTTTGTTGTGGCTGTACTGAGTGACGTGCACTGCGCTTCTGGGAGATGAGCATACGTGCATACATTTAGGAATGAGAATATTAAACTTTTGGCATTATAACCAGCATTTAAACAAAGACAGGAGCAGATCTGTTCTGGTCAGACCAGTTACTGGGAGACAGGCTGTCAGACAGGAATCACGCTGGTATATCCTTACAGACATCTATCGAATCCATCGTGTGGTCAGCGTTCCAGGATGTGCACATGCTGCCTTTTCTCCTGTCATCCTTTGGTGGTGTTAATGGTCACACATTTTTCCATCTGCTTTGGTTTTGTTCCCCTCCCTTCCCTAATCGTTGTCGCAGTGAGGCAGTTGTGGGGTTGCTTTGGTTGGCTTTAACGCTCCTTTTCTTACTTCCAGCCCAGAAGGCTGGAAAGGGAAGCGTGGTCTTTGGCTAGGGAGGCAGACCAGTGCTTCAAGAACAAGAAGGTTGATTTACCTGCGAAGGATTCTTTCCATTGAGAAAAATCTGAGCGTAAAACTTTTCTAACCATACTTGATCAAACCCAATGACAGCGGAGTGTCTTTGTAGAGTGAAAGATGCTGCTTGCTCCTCTGGCACACGGATGTCTCATGATAAACTTTATCTGTGGCAATAGGAACACTTACGGAGGTGGAAGAAATGTATACGATAGAGTATTTTCCTGACACTTTGTTCATACATTCCCCTGAGGCTTCGCTACTCTCGTTTCACTTTGTGTCTTTGCTTTCCCTCAGCACGCTGGAACACCTCAAGCGCTGGCTGCACCCGGATAAAGTGGCGATCAGCACCGAGGAGGTGCAGTACCTCATCCCTCCGGACCCTCAGCCAGAGAAGCAGGAGACCGAGGAGGAACCTACCGCTGCAGAGCAGTGAGACGCGCGCCAGCGGTGCTGCAGAGCCGCCTCTTGTCCAAGCCCTGGGGAAGCTGTATCCAGCCATAGTAATGGGGGGGGGAGCAAAAATGCCAATTTTTAGTCATTTAGAAAACAAACAAAAAAACCCCAACACACAAAAACCCCAGCTCTGGGCCTGCAGAGGCAGCGGCTGGCGTTTGTTACGGACAAGAGTGGGACACCTGTGGCGCTGAACTGGAATCGTACTTTGATCTTCTCCCAGCCTCATCATTCCAGTCTGAATGGGAATTGGTTTTAATTCAGCAGGAGACACAAGAAACAAAAAAAAAGCGGTTGTTCAGAAGCATCAGAAAACATAATGGTCTAGAATAGAACAGATAAAACCCCTCGGTCAGTTTTCCATCCTGTCTCCTTTTCATTACTCCGTTGGGTGTTTTTTTTCCTTTCCTGTGGAGTCTGCTGTGGTGGTTTCTGTAGGTCTCCCCTGTTTCAGACCCAGCTGGCCCTGAGCTGTGCCGGGAGGAAGGCAGATATTTTTCACCTGCAGGAATTTGGACCCTGAAGGAAGCCGTTGTTGTAATCATTAAAGTGACGGTGCCATGACGTAGCTGTTCACCGTTCCTCTCTCTAACACACCCCCCTGCACTGTCCCACTTTTCTGGCCAAACGCTCTATTATAGAAGGGACTGGAGGGGGAATTTTTTTTTTCTCTTGGTCATTTTGTACCCATCCATCACCTCCTTCAGCCTCTCCAGAAGAGGCTCAGATGCGATTCTGAACCTGGAGGCCACGATAACTTGGTTTGATCGCAAACTCGCGTAGAATCCCCCGACGTTAAGCGTGTTCAGCGGTTAACTGTTCCTCATCCTGTTTAACTCCGCAGAGGTTGTTCCTCGTGATCACGTACCTGTCCGAGCCCAGTGCTTCTGAGCTGCGCTCTCTGTCCTGGCGCTGACGCCGGAGGTCGATAGAGGGACGCAGCGGACGCCTGCTGTCAGACAGAGCCGGCTGAGATGGAAACGGTGGGGGCACTTCACGCCCGTTGGGTTCACACCGTGTTCGTTACGTACCTGGGTGAAAATACATTTTTTAAAGTCGCTCCCTCGTTTCCCGTCGCTGTTGTCTCCCTCACTGCCAGCCGCGGCTCCGGTGCCGTGACTCAGGGTTTGTTTCCACCATCGGCTGTATCAGCACAGCCGCCCGCCCCGGGCTCACGCAAGAGTCCTGCGTGTCGTTCTCCATTCCAGCGAACGCTGTTGGTTAAGGCTCGAGCAACGCGTGAATCACCGGTGCGTCAGCGGTCCGAGACCTGCGAGCCTCGCGTCTTGTCGGAGGGTGGTTTTTGTTGTCCTTTGAACGTCCCTGTTAATTTCTCTCTCGAAATCAGTCTGCTTTCCTGCGCCGATACGGGGCTGTGCGCCTCTCCCGCTGTGACGTGGAGCTGTAGCTGACCGGGAGCGGTCTGTGCGGAGGGGGAGAGCGGCCGTTCCCCTGCCCGTGCCAAGGCTGGTTCACAGTCAATACTTTTCCTTCTTCTGATCAGCCAGGACGCTGGAGATGCTCTTCTATTACTGTGTCTGTTGCCATTAAAGCTGTCTGAAAAATAAAAGTCTTGAAAATAACCGAACAGCGCCGGGTCTGGGTAACCGAGCATCGCCTCCAGAGGAGGGGCCTTGGGGACAGTCCCTCTCGACGTTTCATTTCTAAAAGGGCTCGGAAGCCCGGGGAACGGGTCTGGGGAGGAACCGCTGGCCAGACACAGGGTTAGCCGAGGTCCTGAACGTCCTTTGATGCTCTGGCAAGACACACGGGGGTCCTTCGCTGGTGCCTGACGTACGGCTGTCTGTGCAGATGGCTGAAGAACGAGGTCTGTCCAGAATACCAGCGACTCGAAGCTTCTCGCGCAGGAGGAGCCGTTTAAACAGAGCAGGGGGGAGCCGCTCTTGGCATTCCTAAAGCACGCTGCTGGGGTGGCAGGGACCAAGTCCTGATGGTTTTCATCAGATCCAGGGACTTTCAGTGGCAAAAATAGACCAGAATCAATCGGTACCGGGCGGGATGGAGGCCAGGAGGTCAAACATTGTCATGGAGGAGGAAAGCGCCCGTGCTGGTTGTTTCGATGGATAACTGAAGGGATCTTTGTGAGCAGCTGCACCCAGTCCCAACTGGGGGTCTCCATCCCCAGGGGTGCACCAGCCCCGCATTGGGGCTGTCGAAGGGTTGGGTTGGCTTCCAGAGCTGCAATACCGGCTCTGCCGGCACGGCCAAGAAACAGGGGACTGGGAGACCCGATGGAGCCGGGATGTCACAGCAGCTGTCCCCAGGTGCAGCATCGCCAGCGCGCCGGGCAGGGAGCAGCGGGATGGGTCCATCCCGAGATGGAAACCCTGGGTGCGGGGCAGCAGGAGCTTTGGAGGAAGAGCGACTGAGCCCCCAGGGTCCCCGGAAGCAGGAAAGATTGGGGCAGAAAAGGGTTTTCCAGGATAAGCACATGCAGAGGGAAGGGCTCCCGGCATTGCCCCGGCACATCCGGAGCGGGATGGAGCCCCCGGATGCCTCGGTCCAGGCTGGACGGGCTGTGTCCAGGGGTTCGTTGTTCTGCCGTCGCCTTCAAACGCCATCTCTCGTCCCGGATGATCCCATGCAGCCCCCTGCTTTCCTTATCGGGTTGTTCTGCTGGGTAAAATCAGCAGCAGCGCTCGGCCAGGCTCCGACGCGGAGACAAAGACGATTTTCTTCCCGCTGGCTGTTTGCCGGGGGCGAGCGCTGGCCCCTGAGGTCGGCTCTCGGCCGCTGTGATAACACCAACCCGCACCCACCGGCTCCAGGCGCGCTCGCAGCCCACTCCCGCCAACGGCTCCCAGGGCTGCTCCGGCCGCTTCCAGTCCCCTTACCCCCAAAATTCCAGTTCACGGTGGCGATAATTATTTTTATGGCAATTATTTTTATGGCGATTATTTTTATGGCGATTATTTTTATGGCGATTATTTTTATGGCGATTATTTTTATGGCGATTATTTTTATGGCGATTATTTTTATGGCGATTATTTCTAATTTTCCCTTATTCCAGTAAGCTGTGAAGGAAAAGACAAAAGGATCCTACACATGGAATCGGAGGCTTCCGCGGAACACGGAGCTGACGGGATGCTTCCAAACCTTTCCAGCTTTGTTTTATCTGCTTTGGGATATCTCCGGGATCAGCCCCTTCCCACCCAGCTGGGACTGATCCGAGCCCTGCCCAGAACCCCCAGCCACAGACCCTCCCTGACTTTTGCTTCTGCAACAACATCTGTCCTATGAGTGTGATTTCAGCAGAAAATAAACAACTTCACAACGCATCGCCCCCGGCCCGTGCCAGGAAGGGAGCGGGGAGGGGGGCTGGTGGGACGGGAACAACCCCCCGGGGAAAAATCCTGAGCCAGAGCCCGAGCGTGGAGGCTGCACGGGGGCTAAGGAAGCTGCTGGGAAATTTATTTTTTTTTTTCCCCCCCATGCACCCCCCAGCTCCCCTCCCAGCAGCTGCTCCCGGGAGAAGGATGCTCCAGCGTTGGGTACTTACATTTTTGGGTGACCCCACGGTGCGGGATCGGCCCCATCGAGCTCTTCCGGGGGGACAAAGGCACCTTCGCACCCTAACGCTGAGGAGATGGAGCCCCCCCACCTCCAAAGGCAGCTCTTCCCTCGCCCCACCAGCAGAACAAACAAGGTTTGGGGTTTCTCCCCACTGGTTTAGAGGCTCGGGAAGCACTTCAGTCGCTATTTCTAACTTCCCGGATTGCTCCAGCTCCCCAGCCTGCTGGGCTCTGCAGGGCTGGAGCAAAAGGAGCTGCAGGTGCATCGCCCCGGCAGAAAAACCCAGCCTGGCTGTGCCCGGCTGATTGCAGAATGGCTTCACCTGCTGCAGCCCTTTCGGCTGCTCCGGGCACGGGCACAGCCCCAACCCCAA